>MU121083.1:22362-47189 GCA_014904835.1 Paxillus ammoniavirescens
ACGAGACGAAAGAGGATCTTGCAAAGGCTGGGCTCAAATCCACTATCGTCGGTCACGTCGGAGATGGTGAGTTTCGCCTGGAAGTCGTCCATCCAATAGAACCATCTTGAACGAACCTCCAGGCAATTTCCACGCGCTCATCCTTTTCAGAGACGAGAAAGAACTGAAATCGGTCAGCGAAGCAGTTCACAGACTCATACATCGAGCGATTGAAATGGATGGGACATGTACGTCGCGCGTATATCCCCTTTCGGGCGACTAGCCTCGAATGTCGTACTGATTTCGATACTCTTATGCACGCTAGGCACAGGTGAACACGGAGTCGGGATTGGCAAAACGGAGTACCTGGTCAAGGAGCTTGGAGAGGACACCGTGGAACTTATGAAGACTGTTAAACGGGCCATAGATCCGTTGAACCTCTTCAATCCCGGCAAGGTATGTGATATGTTTCGGCAGTTCTTATGGATCACGTATCAATGACGGTCGGTATTAGTTGTATCCTCGGAGCAAGACAGAGGAAGAGATCGCAAGGTCACATTGAAATTACGAGTTCAAAGGTGTCCATGGATGTAGTATCTTTAGCGTATTGTACCGGGAATGGAATAGAAACGCATTTGGTTCGGTCTTGAGCAAAGCAGTTGGAAATCATACTATCCAATACTGCAGTACTCAGGAAGATCTTGCAAATGCGTTCAAGCTAAGTTCCCACCGCATGTTTGTTTCTTGAGGCCGGCCCGTGTCGGCACCGCGAGAATAGTAAATCCGGAGTGTGAGTTTCACTGTACCCCGAGTGATGCTTCGAGGCAGGCCTCGGCGCTCAATATTCAATTTTCACTAGTGTTAACTTCAAGTTGGCACCACCATCTCAGCCTGTATCTCACCGTACATGAACTGGTGGTTTAAACAATGACTGCACCCGCGGCGAAGGAGCAATCCCTCCTCGACAAACTCGACTCCACCGTCTCTCTCGCACGCTTCGATGCTTTCCCAAAGCTCCCCTCCACCTACAAAACCCGTTCTGAATCTCGCGGTTTCCTCACTCTTTGCGTCGCCCTGCTTGCGTTCTTGCTTGTATTGAATGATTTCGCAGAGTATATCTGGGGTTGGCCTGATTATGAGTTCAGCGTCGATACTCACGGCGAGAGTTTCATGGGTGTTAACGTGGACATGGTGGTCAATATGCCTTGCCAATGTATGTGTGCTAGTGGTGAGTGTTCGGTGATTGTACTGACCACGGTATAGACCTGAGCGTGGATCTGCGTGATGCCGTGGGTGATCGGCTCTTCCTCAGCAAAGGATTCCGTCGGGACGGAGTAAGTTCCTACAGGCTCTATCTTCTCCCACCTTGTGTCTAATCAACCTCCATAGACCACCTTTGATATTGGACAAGCCACCACTCTACAGTACGTTCAGCACCCATTCAGTTGTCGACCCTTCACCTGACTCAATTCGCCCGTATACTCTTAGGGAACACGCAAAAGCGCTCTCCGCTCGCCAGGCGGTCGCCCAATCTAGAAGATCACGGGGTGTCTTCTCGTTCTTCAAACGAGGAGAACCTGATTTCAGGCCTACGTATAATCATCAGACGGATGGTGATGCATGCCGGATTTATGGGTCCCTGACGGTGAAGAAGGTAACTGGTGAGTATCGGTGCTATCAAGGTGCACCCTACGTGATTCTCACCAGTATTCCCCTTTCACCATGGCACTGACACGATAGCCAACTTGCACGTCACTACTCTTGGACATGGATATTCCAGCCACGCACACGTGCCCCATGACAGTAAGTTCGACCACCCTCATTAATACCCACACCACTCACTAATACGAACATTGAATTGCCCTACCCGCGGCAGAAATGAACCTCTCACATGTGATCACTGAGTTCTCATTCGGGCCGTACTTCCCCGACATCGCTCAGCCTCTGGACTACTCCTTTGAAGTTGCTCGAGATCGTACGTCCCTCGGCTTAAGTTGTCCGTCCTGTTCCCGCTAACTGGAACTCAAACCCACTTTTCATATTTCTGATGATAGCATTTGTGGCCTACCAATACTTCCTTCACGTAGTACCCACCACCTATATTGCCCCCCGCTCCGAGCACCTCCAAACGAACCAATACAGTGTCACGCATTATACTCGTAAGCTAGCTAATCACGAAGGTACACCTGGGATCTTTTTCAAATTCGATTTGGATCCAATGGTCATTATGATTCATCAACGGACGACATCGTTTGTTCAGCTTTTGATTAGGTACGTAGTAACCCCCTCGTACTCTTCGGGTCTTTCGGAACACAGAGGACTAAACTACCCATCTCGAATAGATGCGTGGGAGTCATAGGCGGTGTATTCACCTGCGCCTCCTACTTCCTGCGAATAACCGTCCGAACCATCGGAGCCGTCTCGGGCGCCGACCCAACGCCAGGGATTGTCACCGCTTCATCAACATCTGTCAAGCGTAAATGGACAGGTGGTCATTTGCGTACGCGCTCCACTGCTTCGTCTTCGACGCGAGTGGTGAGACAGGGAAATGGGTGGGTCGTCGAAGGCGGTCCGGGGACACCGTACATGGGGACACCAATGACAGGAGGGCTTGGACCACAAAGTCCATATCCTTATTCGCCTTACTTGGCTTCACCAGCTATTCCTCCACCTCCACCTGGTGGGTCGATACCACCCTCGCCGGTACCGGGTACGGGGGTTGGCCTGGGCTTTGGTGGCCATGCGCCTTCAAGTTCGATCACCATGGGCGGGCCTCCGAGGACACCGGGTATGGGGCATGCGAGGACGCCAAGTTTGTTGAGGGGTGTCAGTGGAGGAGGGGGACCTGCTGCGATACCTTTACCTGTGTCGCCGTTCCCTGGCTCGGGCGCTTCCACACCTGTTGTTCCAGGAGCCCCTCCGCCCAAATCTGTGAAGAAGGATGATTGATGAGGTGATTGGGGAATGAGGATGGTGATGAGGAAGTGAGTGGGTGGGTTCGCAGTGGTCTTGTCTATGTGGTGGCTGTTGTAGCGTACTATGTAATGATACAACGAACCGGCGCAGGACAATATATCATAGATCTTTGGACCATGTGATATCGATACGACAGTAGTATGTCAGGGGTACATCCCACTTCGGGATTTGCATGAGATATGTGGCTACACGGTTGCGAGATACCATCGTCGAGTTAACTCAAGGTTAGTAGTACCGTGTGTGCCGCACCGTTCCCTTCCTCTAAGATGCAGAGACGATTTGGATGAGCTTCACTGCCCCCGGTCCTTGGTAACGCTGAGTCAAGGCATCGTGACAGCGTGACAAATATAACACAATGACTCGGGCCTTGCGTGTCTGCTTTATTCCACCATCATTCCATAGACTTCTTCATCCCTCGGAACACTTTGACAATGAGCGGCCTCGATTGGGACAGCAAGACTGTTATCGGTTTTAAAGCCAAAGCTCCAAAGGTTACCAAGGGCACCTCTGATTTGAATGGTGGGTGCTGATAGTTCTCGTGAAGCACTTCGACTCATCCTGTTGACCACCTTTTCCTTTGCTTCAGCCGTAAGTTGTCCTCAAGCTCTTTATATTTTACCGGAACCGACTGACGTGCATGGGCGTAGGCACGACGGACCGGGGCTGTCGTTGCAACAGACAAGAAAGTGACGGCGGGTGGGAACAAGGCTCATTCTGGTATGTCCCTCCAACGCGCTCCATTCGTACCTACTAACAGCTCTCCTCTAGGCCCAGACCACCAGCGCATTGCTAAACTTGACCGTGAGAACGAAGTTGCCCCACCGCCCAAAGTCAACGCCTCGGTTGGCAAGGTAAACTTCCCTTCCGCGCATGTAACCTCGGGCCACTCATGTGATGTCGCGAAATAGGCTATCCAGACTGCTCGCATGGATAAGCAATTCACACAGAAGGATCTCGCCCAGAAGACCAACGAGAAGCCTTCCGTCATTCAGGACTACGAGTCCGGAAAGGCTATCCCCAATCCACAGATCCTCGGCAAGTTCGAGAGGGTCTTGGGAGTTAAACTTCGTGGTACGTATTAACGTAGTCGTCTTGCGACATGATGTGATTAACACCTCGGTTGTAGGTGCAGAGATTGGGAAGAAGCTGGAGGGGCCAAAGAAGTCGTAATTTGTCCCCTCCGTAGTCGCCCCATTGTAATATCGACATCATACTGTCGTGGATTGCTATTACATACTATTCTCTCCTTGTTGTCCTTAGATGTCACCTTGCAATGTATTACTTGAAATATCTCGTTTCGAATGAGCACCGGTCGGAGTGACCTTGTAAAATACAAGAGGCAAGATAAAACAACACATCTCTGAGAATGCTGAAAGATATGGAGGCGGAAAAACAACTCATGGTCCTTCTTCATTCCCACCCTGGAACAACACGGTCAAGTAACGTATCACAGCAAAACAAAGACCTTACATATGTGATATAATCTGCGCTTTCGCAAGCTTTGTACTCCTTCAGTAGCTCCTCTGCAGTAGCCCTGAAAAACGAAACGCCTCAACTCAGAACGATGCAGGCAACAACCAAACAATCACTCACCGTGCATCATCAAACTCCTCCAACGAATTCTCAAACATCTTCTCCTTCTTGTATTGCTCCAAGAACGCGTTTCGCTTCCTGAGACGATCGAATTGGTCCAACATACGTTTGATTAACTGAGAATATCTATTTTAGCATCCCAGATTCCTGACCAGCAAACGCCAGAACAAGACGCACAGAAGCTATGCTCGTGTGATTGGCAAGCATGAGTCCGCTAACGCGATGATTCGTGGTGACGTATGGTGACCGACGCGTCAGGGCCACTTGTATCGATGCAGGCCCCCATGGTATGAAGTTGGCCAGTTGTCGTTCGCGTATACGGAGTAACGATTGGTGTACCTTGAAAACACACAAAATACAAAGTATCTCAGCGGTTGCGGGACAATGGAGCGTAGTCAGCGCCTCACATCAGTGGGATCGACATCTCCCTGGATGATGTTCAGGATGGAGATGTAACAGGCGGTCTTACTGGGTGTCGTCGAGACCATGCGGTTTTTGGGTTGGAGGAGGCGGCGCATGACGTCCAGGACTGTGGTGCGCCGGATGGGTTTCGCCTATAAGGATGCCAGGAATGAGCAGACACACTAGCTCTAGCGTCCATGACAACTGACCTTGTCGATTTGGTCGCTCGTGAACGGGGTGTAAGACGTCATCAAAAAGTGGCATCGCGGGGTAGGAATGAGTGAGGCAATGATGCCCACAAGGTCATTGTTCATATAACCAGGGTAGCGCAACGTCTGAGTACTAGCAGCCATAACCGTCGAGACCTGGAACGTAACACACGCAAAGAATGAGCACTCGAACCACTGACCCGCCTTGAACAGCAAACACACAAGTTGGTTCGTCTGGTCAAACGTCGGCGTTTGCACATGCAACCGGTCAGCGGCAATACGCGCAAGAGCACCGTTGTCTAGTACGACGACCGAGTCGGCATGGTTCGTTAGTCGTTTGAGGGTGAGGAGAGAGTTGTATGGTTGTACGACGACGTCCCCCTCTTGTGCATTTGGGAAGACAGAATACGTTTGTATAAGTTTCTTCGGGAACTTGTCATTGAGCCGCTCGAGTATGAATGAACCGAATCCAGACCCGGTTCCGCCAGCTATCGAGTGCATGAGCATAAACCCCTGGAAGGATCGCGTAAGTCAGTTCGTTAGTCTCAGCTCAATCATCCAATCGGTCAACTCGACACCACTCTCAAAGTCCTGCGATAGAGAGCAGAAAAGAAGTGAGAGAAAGAGATGCATCCGAACCTCTAATGAATCACTCCCTTCTGCCTCCCGGTCGATCATCTCCATGACCTCTTCGTAGAGCCTCTCTCCAGACGCATATCCATGTGCCCAATTATTTCCCGCACCCCCACCATCCTTTGACATGAAGATGTTCTCGGGATTGTACAAATTTGCCCAGGGTGAACTAAGGATATTGTTGATCACCTAGAACATGATAGATCACTCAGCGAGAACACGACCCTCGAGGTGAAGGTGGGCTGCTACGTACTCGGGGCTCGAGATCGACGAGGATAGCACGGGGTATATAATGTTCGTCGTCTGCTTGGTAGAAAAAAACGTCTTTGCGATCACCGCCTTCAGTCGCCCATTCTTCGAGGATGCCTTCTTTGTTGATCCCGTGCTCGGCACAGAGGCGCTGCCAGTAGACAGCACCCACTTGTGTAGTGACATTTTGTCAGATCCAATTGCGTTCCTTTGCGATAGGGAGAATTATAGGCGCACTTTGGTTTCCACATTGTCCAAGCTGGACTGTTACGATCTCGCGTGGCATGATGGACGCGCTCAAGTCTCACTCAGGGAGTCACGTATGTAATCACATCATGCTCAGACGCGTCGCGTGTCCACGACTGGTGGCGGTTCACAGATCTCAATTGAACGCCATGGAACAGAAGAGTGCGATTGCGCACGCAGTATAGAACTCAGCTATCTACCCAGAAAAATAAAGTAATGACAACTGAAACATGAAGAACGAGCGAAGAAAAAGAACAAGTGTGGTGTATATAACTGTGTGCAAATTGAGAGGTAATGCGGGGGTTGACTGACTATGTGGAATCTACGGGCCTTGAGCCCAACTTGTAAGTATGCAAACAGTATATGTAAAGGTGATTGTAATGCTATCGAGAGGTTTGTGGATGGGTAAGAATAAATAAATCAGTGGTGGCCTTGAGCCACCCAAAGATATCCAGAGGCGATGACGAGTGCATAGGAGATGGTCGAGAAAAAGTGTGCAGAACTTTTGAGATGGTGTGTGCCACTGTTGATGTTGAAACGTTGAAACATTGATGCTTGGCATCAGGGTAGATCATCGAGGGGGTCGCGCAAAATTGAGATAGAGAAAGAGCAAGGAAAACAATCATCCGATTTCAAAACTGAATGAAACAGAGCAGAAAAAAGACGTTCCGCATCCAGCCACATCAGCGATCACCGCCTCCCACCACGCCTCGGAAGCCCTTTTATCCGCCTAGCACCTGCACCCTCCGCCGCGGGCGGCGCAGACCCCATTGTGAACAGCGACCCTCCCCCTGGCGCAGTCGCAGGTGCCGGAGCACCGAATGGATTTTGAGCAGCAGGCGCGGCAGTCACACTTGGAGTTGCACCAAACGTAAACGTTGCTCCGCCGGACGTACCAGACGGAAGTGTGGCGCTACCGTTGGCAGGGGAAGTGGGTTGACTAGCTGCCCCGAAGCCAAATGGATTGCTCGCTGGCTGCGGGGTTGTAGGCGTTCCAAAAGCAAATCCGGGTGTTGGTCGGTTGAATGTTGAGGGACTCGCTGGCGCAGAGGCTGTCGAGGGCTGGCCAAACGCAGTGGCACCAGATGAACCAAACGTGAATGGCGATGCAGGCGCGACACTAGGGGACGGCTGTCCGAATTGGAAATGGCCAGCAGCAGGTGAAGTAACTGCTGGACTCTCAGGTGCATTTTGACCAAACGTGAATCCAGTCGACAATGTTTTCCCGAACCCACCGAACGAAGGCGCAGGCTTAGTCTCCGTCTTCTCCTCTTTTGCAAATGGGTTGATGGTAGCACTCTGACCAAAGCTGAAAGCTGGCGCCGCCGTACTGGGGTGGCCATTGGAAAGGGGTGCTGACGTGCTGGGCGTGGCAAAGGAGAAACTAAGACTTGGCCTTTGAGGTGTCTTGCCATTGCCATTTAGCACTATATCCCTCGTAGGACTTTCATCCATGGTCACCTCTTGGTCAACCTTTGGAGGCGTGACAGGGCGAGCTGGCGTGGTTTGCCCAAACGAGAACGGTTTGCTCGTAATGTCCACTGCAGTGCTTCCACTAGGAGTCCCGCCAAAGCTAAAGGCCGGGGTAGCAGCAGGGGCAGCCGTGGGGGTGGTTGGGGTACCAAAAGTGAATCCCGACGCCGGTCGTTTCTCTGCGGCAGAGGATGTACCAGTGAAAGAAAATCCACTCGATGCAGGCTTTTCTCCAGTTGGTGCAGTGCTGGGGCGTTGGTCGAACGAGAACGTCGTCGTGGACGGCTGGGTGCTGAAAGGGGCTTTGGGTATTTCAATAGCAGGGGATGGTGTTGTAGTTGCGGGGGCTGCATTTGGCTGACTGAAGGTGAACCCACTATTTGGTGCCTCGGTAGTGGTGACTGGTGCAGCAGAAGCTGGAGTACCAAAGCTGAAGGGAGTATCGACGAATGGAGTAGCATGTTTCGGGGGCTCTGTCGCCTTCGGCAACTCAACTGGTGCACTTGATGCAGGAGCTTGAGCAGGCTCAGCCGACTTAGCTGGTTCCGCGAAAGAGAAAGGCGGGGCTAAAGTTGGGGCAGTTGGAGCAGGTCCCTCGGTTTCCTTTGGTGCTACAGGGATAGAGGTAGCACCGAAGAGCGAGGTACCATTTACTGCAGGAGGCTTGCCGAATAGTGAAGAGCCAACAGGTGCTGCTGGAGCGGGAGGCGTTCCGAACAGGGAAGTGCCTGCAGGACGCGGCGGTGCGCTGAAAAGCGAAGCAGGCACTTCAGGCGCCTTTGGCATTGTGAACTCTGATGCCTTTTGCTCAGCCTGTGCTGGCTTAGGAGGTTCTTCCGTGGATTGAACCAAAGGAACACTTGATGGTGCTACCGCAGCGGTTGGTTTGGCGAAAATGGAAGAGTTGGCGAAGAAGTTAGGTATCCCAGACGGTGTCGTTGCCGGTGCTGCTGCTGCGGGGGGAGCCGCCGTAATCGCAAGTGGCTCTGAAACTACAGCAGTCTTTGCTGGCTCGGGGGTAGGAGGTGCGAACGAAAACGTGGGTGGAGCTTGAACTGGTTTGACTGGTTCGGCTACCATGGGAGCAGGCGGAACTGAAGGTGGCGCAGGTTTCGTGAGAGAGAACGGGAGTGCAGTGATGGGGGGCTCCTTAGCGTTCGCCAAGTCATGCGCAATAGGTGCCTAGTGAAGCAGTGAACACGATGGTGTGATGCTAACCAATAGATACATACCTCTTTCGCGAATGTAAATCCTGCAGGGAGTTCAAACACTGGAACTTTCTTCGCTGCTTCCTCCAACGCTTTCTGTTCAGCTGCGCGACCTTCGTCCATTTCCTCGTCTTCATCTTCAAATACCGCCGAGAACTTCCCGGGGTGCCTTGACACTGGGCGGTCAATGTGGTTCCGCCCGGTCCTTGTACGACCCACCCGCAAGGAGGATGACGTTTCACGGGCTGGCCTTGGCGCAAAGGTAGGAACTGAAGGGGGAGGAGGGGGAGGAAGGCGGAGCTCTTGTTCACGTTTCTTCTCATGTGCTTCTGCGTCCTTTCTTCTCTGCTCCTCTTCAGCTCTTTCATCCTCCATCGCTTCCGCTTCGTCCTTCTCCTTTGCCTCCTCCACCTCCCTCTTGCGCCTCGCCAGCCACTTCTTCATCCCACCCTCACCCGCATAGGGTTTCGTTCCATTTATCGCTTCTTTTGCTTTCTTTTTGCCCTTATCTTTCCCTTTGCCCTTGGTCCCAAGCCGGGGTTTGACGGGCCGGTCATCCGTCATCAATGTGATCTGTTTCTTCTCTTTATGCACGAACATGTCCGGGATTGTGGCGGAACCCTTCAATCGGGTGGGTAAAAGCGGGGTCTTGTACACCTCCAATTCTTGCAAAGCTATCTCCGCCGCGTTAACTGGCCAGAGATGTCCTGCTGGACGTAAGTCAAACACCAGGGGATGAGTAACTAAGAAACAGAACATACGCGCGGAAACATCCGTCATGGATCCCGTTCCGAATAAAATAGAACTCTGGCGGACTGGCGTGTGTGCCTGCATGGATGGTGAGTGACTCGTATCTATCTCACAAGAATCTGAACGTACTTTGCGGTGAGAGTCCACCAGCGATCCCAAAGTTAGTTGCTTCCCGAGCTCGGCAGCACCCGGCTTTTGCAGGCCGGGGGGTGGCTTTACAAACATTGGATTGGACATCAAAGAAGTCAAAGGGGGAGGTTCGTTCGGGTCACGCTCACGACGTGGTGGGACGACAGGACCAAAACTGGCACCCGAAGGCTGGGGAGTGAGAGACGAACGCACCCGCAGGTGGCGTGGCGACATGGACACATCACGACTAATGGACATCGAGTCTCTCGTATGGTTTGATTCCTGCTGAATATCCTGCATCGTGGGAGCAGGTTGAATGCGAGATGAAAAGCTGGAATTTGGAGGAGGATCAAGAGACATCGTGCGTGTGACGCTCGGGGGTTTGAGGTGGGAAGCGCTCGGATGAGGAGACAGCGTACGTCGATTGCGTGGCGACTGATTGGAAGCCGCTAACGCAGTCGGAATATGCAAGCTTTTCCTGGGTGACTTAGAAAGATGACGGGAATAGCCCGAAGTCTGCTGTGGTTGCTGGAAGGCGGATCGGGGAGGATCGAGGTACGGGTGCATGTCCCTGTCTGGGCCACTGACCCTCATTCTTTTTGTCCTGCCCTGGAGGCTGTCATCCTCTGGACGTCCCTGGTCTGTGGTAACAGGGAGTCTCCTCCGTTTTCCTTTGGTATCCTCGAATTCGTCCTCTGGACCCGCGAACCAGTTGAAGGGTGCGGTGACGATGTTCTTGATGGTACCAAAGAAGGAACCCGAGCGAGCGAGGGGTGCAGCAGGTGTATGTGTTTGGTGGGTATACGTACTCATCGCTGTATTGCCCAGTGAGCTGGAGGAGAATTTGGCTGGGTGGGTGATGGAGAAGAAGATCTCACATAAACCTTCGCAATAAAAACAATTTGCTTTGACCTGTTCCACATCATCATTGAGGCACCCAAATATGGAATTATTCTTCCACGCGGGCCAACAGGCTGTGCTGCACCGTGTTGTCAGGGGACCTGCTGGCAGAGTCCACAATAGGCCAGGTAGCTGCACAACTCCTCCGTTCTCGAGGACAACTCGGGATATAGCTGAGAAAACAAAAGAGACAGGACTGGTATGCTCGCTCGTAATGTCCTCAGCTTGACCATCCGAACCACAGCGACACGAAACATACTGCTGCGCTCGAGGAGAACGGCCTTGGGTATACGGAAATTGACTAACAGCGCCGTCGAACCACTTGCTTCCCAGATCACTCGTGATGAGGTACACACCCTTGAACAGACACAGAACGCTTGGTTGTTTGTTGATTCCGTCTTTCCCATCCGCTTAGGCATTTGGGAGTACGCACTTGTTATTTGTTGCTCTACCCTACTATCACTGATATCTTTGCCCCTGAACAATCAGTATTCGTCATTATATTGGAGTCTTTCGCGAAGAGTCCCTTCTTGAAAAACTAGAGACACGGCTCTCCGCGGTCAAGTCTCACCGCTTCAAGGTCCTGTCCCTCGAACCATACCAGAAGGATGGCGGCGTATTTGTCAAGTTCAGCTACAGTGCTACGGACACGGATACTGCATTGAAAGAAATTGAGGATGAACTAAGAGATGAAGCTGAAAGGCACGGAGGTATGCCCTCTTGGGCTGGGTTCGATTGGGGCAGCGTCTGGCTTGTTAAAGGTCAACCATGGCTGGAGGTGGGTTCCTGCTACAGTCAGTACGACTGGCACTCGTTTAACTCACGTATCAGGATATGAATAGGTATCCCTCTGTCATCGTCAAGGCAGCGTTTCACGGCCCTGATGTCCAAGAGGAGGCGCTTTACCAACTATTCCGCGCAAGTCCTCCCTGTTTAGATTTCACGGGCCGTACTCATCCATAATGACAGCCATATGGGCGCATTCACGATATATCCCCTCCGAAACCTGTCCCCGCTGGCACTCTTCGCTCCGCAGACATTTATTTTGTACGCGTTCGGTCGGCCACCATCGCGCGTAATACTGTGCATGGGTATCGATTCTCGGAGGGCGGGTCGACCACTCGCTTGCAGACCATTTACCAGCGACCTATTCAAGCTCATGCTATCCGTGACTGGCTTACTGCCCATCCGAAAATAGTCCTTCCCATCATATTCTTCTTACTGGGAACCTTGACATACACAGTGAGCAGTCACACAACCCTTGCTGATGAACCTCTGTTTGAACCGTGTGCGTGCACAGATTTTCGACCCAATTCGAGCCTTCTTCGTTGAAGCGAAGTTACTGAATTGGTTAGATTACCGAGGTTTGATAGTCCCCAGGATTTAAGATCGAAAGTGACACATTCTCCTTCAGAATATGGACTTTATAAATGGCTACGAGCTCATGCACTTGATCGACTATCCCTTTCATTCACCTCTACAGAAGCCGCGATGACAGACCGGGATGTATGGAAGGAGCGTAAAGAAGCAGAAATGGCGCTGAGGAGTTACCTTTCCGACCCTCCATGTATGTTCCTTGGCTGAAAAAAAGTGAACTGGAGTCTGACCGAGCTTCTAGCAACCATCACATTTATCCATGGTCCCCAAGGAAGCGGAAAATCGCGCATGGTATCTGCCGTTATGCGAGATACCGACCGGTCAGTCAATCCAGTTACCAACTTGGCCACATTTCCTGAACATGTCCGCAGGAAAACACTCGTCATTGACTGTGCAGAGCTCAGCAAAGAGTCCTCTGATACGAGGCTCGTCGCTGCTCTCGCTCAACAAACAGGCTACAGACCTGTCTTCACCTTCCTCAACTCTCTCAACAACATGATTGACATTGCGAGCACGGGCATCATCGGTCAAAAAGGTCTGCCTCGTATCCACTTTCACGGACTTGTTCTCCTCACTTTCCATTTATCACACAGCCGGGTTCAGCAGCTCCCTCTCAGATCAGCTCAAACAGATTTTAGAAGTGGTTGGAACAGCACTCAAAAAGGTAAACCGTTCCCTCCGGAACACCGCCAAGCAAAACATCAAAGCCGAGCGCAAGGCCGAGGCCCGCAAAGCGGAAGATGTGCGCAGACGCGACCGTATCCGCCAGGGCATTTGGCACGATGGGCGGTTGGACTGTGTTGCTGGGAACGGCGTCATTTCCGAGCTCGGGGTCGGCGACGAATGTTTCGGCCCGGCTGATAGCGAGTTTGGGGAAACCGGGACTGAAGCGTTTGCGATGGAGGAGCTTGAGAAAGAGAAAGAGGTGCAGGATGAGCTCATGAGGAAAGCGAAGAGCGTGGAGGAGGTTCAAGCTGTTGGAGCACTTCCTGTTGTGATCATCAAGAATTACGGTGCGCGCGGTGGTGTACACAGGGAGAATGTGCTGGAAGTTCTGAGTCAGTGGGCATCGACTCTGGTTGACAATCAGGTACGTCAAGTACCTCAGCATTTGCTCTGACATCATTGAGCACCAGACTTTCAGATTGCACATGTTATCGTTGTGAGTGACAACCGAGAAAACGCGAAGCTCCTTGCACGAGGTATAATTTATCACACCGCTTTTAAATGGCAGTTCATGATCATGTTCACAGCTCTACCAACCAAACCCCTTAACTCGATTGCTCTCCACGACGCTGACGCTGGCAGCGCACTTGCGATCGTCAAAAAACGTCTACGAGACGTTGGCCTGTCCGCCGAATTGACTGCATCGCAAATCTCCTGTATTGAACGTCTAGGGGGTCGCGCGAGTGATCTCGAGACCGTCAGTGTTCTCGTATTTCGCTTTCAGCTAGTCTTGCTGACCGTAACTCCCAGTTAATCCATAAGGTCCGCGGTGGTCAAAATATCAGTATCGAAGATGCCGTCGAAGACATCATCTCCCACGGCGTCGCCGAGCTCCAGAAGAATGCGTTTGGGGAAGACATTGAAGATGCGAAGTCTCTGCGCTGGACTCGCGAACAGGCTTGGACTGTGCTTAAGCAGTTGTCCAAGAAGCCAGAGGTCTGCCATCATCTTACGAGTTCCTAGTTCATCACTAAGCTTACAATCATTCGAAAGCTCCCTTATTATGATGTTTTGTCTGACTTCCCGTTCAAAGGCGACGAACTTTCCCTGCGGTACATGGAGCATGCGGAAATAATATCTATCAGTACCTCGAACGGTAATTTATCGCAGTCGCAGACATTAGATAACATTTTGACACATCCTCCGTAGGCCGTCCGTCCACTATCCGCCCAGGAAAGCCTGTCTTGAAATACGTATTCGAAAGGCTTGTGAATGGTGGGCCAAAGTTCCATCCCCAAAAATTACTCTTGGACGCTCAATTTCTACTCTAGACCCCGTCTTCCGAGCAACCCAGGACATGGCCGTAAACGAGAAATTAATTTCAAGCGCAAATAGCACTATCACAGCCTGTGAGGCGGAGCTCACCGCGATACAAGAGATCACCGGTAACGAAAGTTTCTTCCAATCGCTCTGGAGCAGCAGGAGGGCGACGACTGAGAGGAAGAAGTATCTGCTCAAGAAGATGTACGGTGCTGCAGTGAAAATTCAGACGTTGGAGAAGCAGAATGCAGAATTGAGGAGGATGTTAGCAAAGGGGGGCTGATCACACCGGTTGGACTCATAGACAGTCTTTAGGAACATTATCTCATCATCCCGCTCAGTACATTATTCACTCTTTCGATCTCTATTTGACATGAGGAACACAGTTTCTCAGACCTTGCGACGTGTAAAGCGGAGGCTTTGGATCTTAACAAATACAAACAACGCCTCCTGAGGCCTGAACGCTCATCTAGTAGTACAGTGGATCGCTTTCCTCAAACGACGGTGCCTCAACATGGCGAATTCTGATGGACAGGGTCATTTACTATCATTGAAGGTGATGCGGGCATCTGTGCGTCGTTGCTTCCGATCCTACAGAGTCCCCTCGAATGATAAACCATCCTGCTAATAGCGACCTGGGCTAGCAAGTGCCTGGGAACCGTTCTACTCCAGCTCGCCATCATTTTCGGCCCACTCCACCGCATCGATCCTTTCCCTACAGGGCAAAACGCCGCTCCCAGGACACCCCAAGACCCTTCGCGATTTAACTCACGTCTCTGAGTTCCTCACATTACCCGCCGCCTTCGGAGCAATCCAGCTTGGCGAGACGTTTTCCAGCTGCCTTTGCGTGAACAATGAAACACATGTAAACGTGGAGGGCGTTCGTGTCGCAGTGGAAATACAAACCGCTACGTCGAAGACGCCCCTAGCAGAGCTTGGTGGACCGGAGTACACATTGGCTTCCGGCGATGGCTTGGAACATGTCGTTCACCATGAGGTAAAGGAACTTGGTCAGCATGTGCTTGCTTGTACTGTGACATATCGTATGCCACCTGGCTTTCGTCATGCGCCGGGACCGGTGGAAGGATCTAATGATCCAAGCTTGCAATGCTTTAGAAAGTTTTACAAGTTCAATGTGAGTTTATCTAGATTATCTGCTAGGGATCATCTCACGATGCCTGCCTATTCCCCCAGGTCACCAACCCTCTATCCGTAAAGACCAAAGTCCACGCCCCTAAATCACCGTCAGCACTCCTCCACTCCCTCGAGCGCGAGAAAGTCTTTCTCGAAGTCCACATACAAAACATGACACAAGAAGCGATGTGGTTCGATCGGATGGAATTTGAATGTGCAGAGGGCTGGAGTGCAGTCGACGCGAACCGACTAGCCGGGGCAGACAGTAGTGGAGGGGCAACACTACACTTGTTTTCGGGTTCGATGGCGCTTATGCAGCCCCAGGCTATACGACAGTATATATACATTCTATCGCCGACGACAATACCCACTTTTTCAGTATTGCATCAACCGGGGGCCATCGTTCCTCTCGGTCGGCTCGATATTTCATGGCGCTCTCAATTCGGCGAACCAGGACGTCTTTTGACTTCGGTGAGCACACCCTTATCCAGCATCCGAATAACTGCTCATGGCCATGACTATAAAGATGCTCTCTCGCCGAATTCCCGGCCCCCAACAACCGCCCCAGCCTCAACCACAACCGCCAGCACCCCAACAGCCACCAACAGCAATCCCACCCTACCTCCAGCGTGCTACCCCCTCGAGTCCTTCTCGCCCGCGTTCTCCCCAGCTGCCCCCGTCCCGCCCCAGCTCACCACCAGCCGGCGTATTCAGACCAGGCTCGCCTTTTCGTGGTCGACCCCAACCAGCTCCACCCATCTCACGCCCGCATTCACCCGCAGGCTCGGTGTCCAGCCTTTCTGGACCCTCGCCCCAGCCACTCGTCATTGTAGAATCAACGCTTGATCTGGACCTCGATCTCGTCGTCATACGCAATGCCGAAAACCCGATCCATGTTGGGACGCCTTTCACGCTTACGTTTCAGCTTACTGTTGCAACTACAATGCCGAGGGGACGACGCCAAAGGGTCGTCTCGCTTGTCGTACAACACCTCCAGCTCTTGCCTGTTTCGGTACAGACTGTTCCTAAAACAGCAGCGGTGACCGGTCCTGCGACGTCCGGCGTTACGTCTTATGCACCTCCCTCGTCGCAAGCGACACCAACGCAGGGATCGTACGATGTAACGGGGGAGCATGTGTTTATGTCGCCTCAGAAACTTGTCAGTGCTGAAGCTATGCCATCGTTGCCACCACCGTATTTCGAGACACAAGATGAAAACAGAAGTGCAAAGCTCAAAGGGTGCTCGTTCCTCGGGCCTTCCGCGATCTCATTAGATCCCATCACGCTAGTTTCGCACAGAGACTCGGAGATCGCAGGCGATCTGCCGAAAGCCGAAGCCAGTCAGGAGTTCACACTCACCTTCATACCCCTGCGTACCGGTTTCGTCTGCGCGGGTGGTCTACGGCTCATCCTCGTCTATGATAACGTTTCGGACACAGAGTTGGGCGTACGTCGTGCTGTGAAGGAACCACGGACATTAAAGGAGCTAGATGTTGTTGCTGAGGTGTGGGTTCAGTCGTGACAAGTGCTATTACACAGTGAAGTGTCCTACGAAAATCCTGCTTGTGATCATCATACGCATGGACACTCCTTCATGGTGTCCGTTTGTAACCCACGGCATATACGTACATACTGGGCGGATATCATGCAGTGACCCACGGGTGACTAACGAGGTGCTGGACAGCGACTAGAGCGTGGTAGCGCACGTCGGGGTTCGGGTGTGTCATGAGTTCCATCGCCCGTGCTTTCGCACCTAGGTCTGTAATCACCCTGAAAGAGTTGTTTTTCGATTGGCTCGTTAGGAGAAAGCATAGAGAGATGACTTACTTCTTCCCTCGTTCATAGTGCTTGACATATTGACCAAGGTCGTGCACTGCCACAGCAAGCACTAAGGGATCATCCGCGCCCAATAGGGGGATAAGAACCCTAAATTCCAACGCGCCAGCTGTTTAGTTCTGTCGATACACGACTGTACAAAATAACACCAACTTCAAGTGCGCATAGTCCTTCTCGTTTAATTTTGCGGCATTTTCGCGCCAGAAATCATCGGATTCGTGCACTGGTGTCCACGACAAGCGGCCTGAGGAAAGTTCGGATATGTACTCGTCATAGGTCCTTCGTGTCTGCATCAGCAATTGGGCACGGTTCACTTGGAGTACTACCTACGTCAAACTTTCAAAGTTTCTTTCTAGCTCATCCCTGACGTACTGGACATCTTCGAGAATGTCTTCGTCCGAGAACTTGCGAGCAGAGAGGTTCTTGGAGAAAGGAAGCAGTTGCGCGACCAACATAGCCGGTAAATTGGCAGAAGGGGCTTTCGCTATGAGATTCTAGATAAAGAAATTGATTAGTGGCCGACCCGAGCAGGGAACAAGATGGGTACCCGGAATGTGGCTACAATCACGCGGATAACCTTCTCTTTGGCCGCTGCTTGTGCAACTGAGATCAATAGGGGTATAATGTCAAATTTCCTGGGGGCAATGGTCAGGATCGGCTGCATTCTGATGTGTGCATGCCTCATTCACTTGTTGATTTGCGCGGCTACCTCTTGTTCGAATGACAGAAGCCACAAGCAGAATATCACCTGGTAGTTCATCTGGGGACCTGGCTTGTGACGAAGGATTTCCACCAATCTGCAGCACATCCGATGAGAACCATGCAGGATAGCCTCGAAACCGCACTCACCCCGCAATAATGCCTGGAATAGCCCACACTGCCTTGCGGCACTCCGGACGGGCCAATAAAGCTTCAAGGCATTGGACTGCGATATCGCGCTTGTTTGGAAATTGTCCCTGAACGAGAGATGCGAGAACCTTCAGGAAAGGCTGGAGGTGTTGGTGTTGCAGCGGGGTGGACTCCGAGCTGAGAATACGTATTGAGCCCAACGTGACAAGTCAGGGGGTGGAAAATAACAACCTAAGAAGTATGGTTAAAATCTGAGCAGACTTGAGCTGCACAAATTCGTCTTGAGCCTCTAGTGTCCTGGATATTATATGAGGAAATTGATTGATGTAAACACAGACAGGTGGCATACCTCAGAAGAGGCAGGTATGGTAGGTCTGGGTCGGACTGCGCGGCTCTTGTGAAGAGCGGTATGCGTTCGTCATGATCTGACGGTTCGGTTGAGAATCCTTTCGTGGTCAGATTAGGACTGAACACACACCCAGAAGCGCATCTGCAGTCAAAACGAGGAGACACTGCATAGTGTCAACTCTTTGCAGCTTCTTAAGTAGGCGTAGGTATAAAAGCGCGTAGGTCTGGCCATCGGAGACGAGGATAGATTCCGTCTTTGCTCTGGGTTGTCTGTCAATCTTCTTGATGAGGGCTAGTTCCTCGGAAGTGACCAGCTCCGCGCGTTGGTATCCCTGCCAGTGTACCAAACATCAGCAGGCGCGGGGGTTATAAAAGGTGTCCTGCGAACCTCCCATGGCACAGGCTTTGACCTGATCTTTGCGGAGTTCTCGTCGAGGTAGGCGTTGGAGACAAGGGATACCGACATGGCTTGATGTATGAGCTCGATCAATGCAACTCGCAGGTTCCACTGCACCTATCTCGCGTCCGCCGTAGACCAAGGTGGTTATGTTAGGCTCACGTTTCCCACGATTGGGGGGGTGTCCAAGCGAATTCACCAAATTGTTGACCTCCGTTTTTAGTCGACGAGTAATTTCTGTCTGCTCAGTGTGTTGGTGGTGGTTTCTGTCAGTCCAAGGTCATGTTATCCCGGTCGGTGCTATTGTTTTGTAGGCGCTCTCCAAGAGGTATGTCCTGCTCCCTAGCCGGTCTTCGAACCCTGCTTAAGCGTGTAACAGCTGTCTTGAGCCGTTCGTTTGCAACGGAAGTTCAACCCACAGAGTCTGGAACCTCAACAAGCTCTGCAACTCCACTAACGCATCCCAAGAAAACACTGCGTCCGAACCTACACACCGCCATCATCTTAAACCGTTCCCCACTAATAACCCGGACGCCAACACCTTTTGAGAAAGCCTTCTACGCCTACCAAGCCCGCATACACCGTGCACTGCATAATCCCTTTCCTACCGAGTTCTACTTCAAGCAAGGTTCACCTTTAGAGACGCGGTTTACCATCGAGGAGCGCAGACGAGAGCGCAAGGCATTTGGCAACCCTTTTGGTGTTGACAAGTCAGAGGAACCAAACGAGGCTGCTGAGCTCATGGAAATCGCGATGCGAGATGAAGTAGATGAGTCCATGCCTCGGGTTCACGAATCGGACATCAAAAAGGACATCAAAAGCCTCAATAGAAGGGGACAGCGCAATCTTTATCTTTTGCTAAAGACGCAGGAAAACGGTAAGGACGTCTGGCGATTCCCGCAAGGCAGTATTGAGAAGGATGAGTTTTTGCACATGGTAGGTTTAACTTGTGATTTTTCTTTGGACCCTATTCGGAGAGTTTTTTCTAGGCTGCCCATCGAAGACTCGATGCAGAGTGCGGACGACATATGGACACCTGGATAGTGAGCCGGAACCCAATAGGCGTTCATCACTTTGGCAAACCTTCTGTCACCGCAGAAGGTGTTAAAGATGTTAGACCCCTTCCAGAGTGTAATATATAAGTGCTGATTGCTCTACAGGACGTCGTGTTCTTCTACAAAGCGCATATTCTTGCAGGACAAGTCCGTCCAGACCCGAAACGGTACCAAGACTTCGCATGGTTAACCAAGGGTGAAATTGGCCAGCGGACAGACGAGAGCTACTGGTTAGGTATAAAAGATATGTTATCGGATTTCTAATGTTCATCGCTATGCTTGGATCCAGTTGCTCCATTCCGTATGTAACCCTAAATGCCGAATACCATATCCTAAGCAAATCCTCACGATAATCAAAGGATGATGGTAGCAATTGCAAAAGCAGGCTAACGAGAGGAACGCTAGGCACTTGGGGAGCAAAGATAGCCTGATGCCAATGGCCCACACATGTTCTGTGCAGCTGTTGTGCCACAAGATCATGTTAAAACTGTATGTGTGCTTTTTATTACCGGTTATTATGTGTCCTGACGTCACTATACATTCGCTCTGCAGGCCCAGGCCTCATGGCAGAACGTTCTGCGGGGGCTATACTTGTGATTCGGCAGCTCCTCGAATTTGTCTGTTCACAATAACTTCCGGGTGCTAATATCCGGCTTGCCACAACCGTGGTGGGCTGGAACACCAGCCGCACATAATCGACCCACCTTGTAACATAATATGTTTCGCTTTGAACGCCCTCAGGGAGGGCGTCCGCAGTTTTTCTCCTGAAGAAGAACCCTGGGGACCGTTTTGCTAAGCGAATAATACTGATCCTGCCTGCGATGAGCACATCTGCCGTGTCTCATGTTAGCTGTAGGCATGCGAAACCGTTCGGCCTCATGCAGAAGGCTGTGGTGGAGTCGCATTGTCTTTCCTCACACACACCCCATGTCCCCCGTGTGCGTGTCCCCCGTGTGCGTGTTGCCCATGAAGCAAACACTAAGTCCCCCTGCTTTTCCACAGCATGGTCAGGTCCTTTCATTCTCAGACGAGTGTCGGACTCTGGACTAGCGAGTGCAGCGGCTTCCCCAATAACTCCTACCCCTAACCCTATTTTCACTCTAGTAAGTACTGTGGATACGATATATTGGGTTTAAATTTATTTACACTAATCTAATGAGCTGAGCCAGCAGCTTTATGTGCCGATATGCCTCTTTGCGGCATGACCGTCGGCCTCCCTAGCCGGTCGTGTGTCGCGACGCCTCTGTTCCCTGGGCGGGTCCCAACTCCGTCAGGAGTCCTCGTCATGCTTAGCAAGGCGACGGGCCAAAGGGTAGCCTCACCCATTCTTACATTCTCCCGTCACCTTGCTAGGTATGTGCCTCGTCCACATTAGAGCTAACTTTTCTGACATTCTCTCGTCGTCTCGTTAGCTTTCAATATTTGTCAATTTTTTGACTACCCTCCTCTCCTCTCCCTTATTTTTTAATTGGGTCTTTTTCCCGTACTCGTTGGTTCGGCTTGCAGCATTCGGTTCGCAGTCAGTTTCCTTTCTTCGTATGGGGGGGTTATCTTGTTTTCGTTTTCGTCTGTCATTCAGTCACCTGTATTTGTCTTATCGCGAATCTTCACAGGGTCGCTCCACACAAGCGACCGCATTTGGCTAGCTACTTCTCGTTTTTTTCTGCGTGAGTCCTGCGCGATCCAGCCTCCCCTAGACATACCATAGAAGGAAGACAGTCGTTCCTTCTTGCGCGATCGAAGCTGATTAGGCGGTATTAACCAGTACATATTAACCTTATACATGTCTTGCTGTTTACGTAAATATATATTTCGTTGCCAGCGTTTTCTCCCTATTCGATTACCCGTTTCGTCCACATTCCAGTTATGCTCCGTGACGTGGGTGAAATGCCATCATATCGTTCCTCTAGTTGCCTCCGCATCTCAAAGCTCGCCGATTTCTTCTTTGTTGAAGTTCTGGGCATGCTTTGAATCAAGGCTGCGTGGGTGAGCAACAAAAACTTGAAGTAAATCGTGGGGACGCATGAAAGAACGATGCCAATTCCGTGATGCCACCCAGCTGGGCCGGGTGACCAGTCGCCTTGACATGCGCACGAAGCCTCGAAGAATGGAGGGGGGTCGCAGAAGGCGACGCTGTTCCGCACACAAAGACTGCCTCCTGTGCTGGGGTCTGCCACAATCGTGAAACTCCACACGCGTGTAATCGGCACAAGTTGTCCAACTAATTTCTCGTATAGCTCGACCCCAATGGCGATACCAAAGCCCCCGAAGAATACATGAGCGCAAAGCACAATCTAACTGCACCCGCTACCAGAGCACGCGACGAGAGACCCGAACGTCGTCAGTGCTGGCCTACTGCATGCGATTTGGTGTTTGCGCACCGCTGGGCAGTCCGCCTGGTGGGACGGGCCTCGTTGGAACTTCGAGGGGAGGAGAGCAGAATAAAATCAACGAGAACGGCGAGAATATAGCAAGAATGTGTAGGGAGTGGTGATAATATGAGGGTCATCGATGGCGACTGACCAGGGAGTACTAAATCCTAACCTTTGCCTCTGCTAACTAAATGTTTCTTTCGTCTGCGACGCTTCCCCTTGAATCGTAGATCACGTATACATGATTTATCACAACATGGACAAATCTTGGTGAATTAACCGTGTCAACCCCACCGGCCCTTCTGGTCTCCCGATGAAAACAAGGGGACACTGCAAAGGGACGCATGAGCGGTCATTGGAACTGATCTGGTACGTTAGGCGAGCTTACCACAAGAAGCCTTTCATATCGGGATCAGACCCATCAACCACGCGTATATGGATCCCTCCCACCTAACATTTGGTGACACCCCTTATCTGCATTTTCCAATCAACTTGTCCGCTCTCTATAACTTCACCTACTCTCCTTACAAAGGGCCAACCCGAATTCTTCATGCAACGTGTGGGTCCTTTTAAAAGGATGAGCACGTACTCCTCATTCAACAGCCCATTTCGCATTCTCTTCTCTAAGTGAATCTACAATGCAAGGTCTTCCTCACCACTATGGGGCGAACCCGTGCGTTTGCACCGCCGTGCGTAACTTGTATTTGCTGCTCGCTGTATCTCACAGTAAGTCGTACGCACTGAATGGTGCAGTCCCGGATGGCTATCTATCCCTAGCTGTACCATCAACACAGAAGCAGTCGGTTATGGTAAGTAAGATGCATCTTCATGATGTACACGTCGCAGCGACGTTTCACGTAACAGGAATCTTCTGCCACTACTCAGAACGCAAAACTTGGACAGGGCGTGGCCCGTCCCGACGAGTCTAGATATCCATCTTTTGGCTTGTGTCAGGATGTGGGTATATCCATATTTTCTACCGCGCTCTCTGAGCTTACCTTTCCCCGTCAATCCGCAGCCTGCAGTAAGGCCAGATCTAGCTGCAGCTTCTCCGCCGTCTGCGTTCCCCGGTACATTGGAGACCACCCACCACGATTGCCAGGCGCAGTTTGCGTGTGAGTGGCTGTCCGAGTCGGACCAAAGTGTCTGCGGGAAGTTGCTTTGTTGTAAGACTGCGCCAGACCACTTCAAGGTCCACGGTATCTTCAGGAAGAGTAAGAAAGATAAGATCCCCTGTAATTGGGAGGGCTGCCGCATAAAGTGCCGACGCATGACTTTTATTTCCAGGGATAGTCTCCACAGAAAGTGTCGACGCAACAATTTTATTAGGCACATCCGCGAGTCGCATCTCGGACACTCTAGGAGATCGTAAATCTAGGAGTAACTCACAATGCGACATCATCATGGTCAACTAACTAGATACGCATATGTAGTTCCTTAGTCATTTACCATTACAGCCTGTCTTCCGTAGTTCTACCTGTGTACCCATGTCGTTTTTCCGTCACCTCGTGTCTTGAGCATTTCGCAACAATCCCAACAAGCGCGCGCCAAGTGAGCTAGCGCAGCCATGACAGAACCAAATCTGATCCATCTCTCGAGCACAGCGCTACACACGAAGAATATCGCGGAATCCCAACCCACGGGACCAACCGAAATTTGAAATGCGAACAAGCGATCGGGGAAGGACTCCACAAACAAGTGTACGCGACAAGATCGTGGCCATGCAGATTGACTTGGGAGAAGGCAACGGTTCCCCAAGTTGGGCGCGGCACATCAGACGGCTGACAGAACACCGTGACTTCTTCTGCTTGTAATCATTAATCATTGTCTTGAAAAGACGGCGGTATTCGTGCCAGCTGCCAGCTCACGAATCTTCATACACTCATCCAAGTCAAGTCGTTGTTTAGGATGAGCCGAAGATGCTCTCCGCGGGAGAAGACGATTATGTGGCTTTGGTCTTCTACGCGGTAGAGAAGCTTGGGAATAATCTATCACACCGGAAACGGTGCGAAATGTATTGCCCGTCGTCACGCGCTAACTACCTGTCATATTGAGTAACGACTAAATACGTACCCTCGTCGTCTGAAACCCCCCGAACGTCGCCGGCCACGACGAGCACACACTGTTTGGGGTATCCGTGAGTATGTCCGATGATAAGTGACTACAAAATCCCAATTCTGAGCACCCGTGTCCCATGATTTTTCGGCCCACTAACCTCCGAGATTTAGCCTGATCTGTCTGCAAAATTAACGAACCGGAGGTCCCTACAGGCACCCCATCGCCAACACGATCTCGGTGACTCAGAGGTACAGTATTCCCGGATCTAAGTTTACCGCGGATCGGCTTGTGTACCTATGCACCGTCGTCTTTTCTCCCTTGAAGCTGGTCAGAGTTTGCGAATGCTTAAGCAGGCCCAACAAGCCTCCAATTTACCTTCAATGCCGACATCTGCCCATGACTGTCAATCAGATCAAAGCCTTGCGAGACAAGTTCAAAGTGCATATAAACGACATAATTCTCTAGGTTATCAGTGCGTCACAAACATCTCGTTGGTTGAGAGTCGTCTAGTCACTTCGACGCTGTGCTCCAGGCCAAGTTCGTTCAGGGCATTCGACATGAAAACACACTCACTCTGTTCTTCAACGAACATCACCATCGCAGGGCAAACGGACTCAACATCTCCTCGAATGGAAATGGCCAACCAATCGTAACAAGAAGCGGGGCAC
>MU121084.1:0-46917 GCA_014904835.1 Paxillus ammoniavirescens
GATCATTTTGCCATTAGGTAGTTCAGTCCAACTTCTGCACTTGGATGGCTCACTTCCTGACCTTCAGGTTCACTTCTTTCCCGAATCTAAACAAGATCATCCTCACAATGCCCTCAGCTCTTCATGAGGCTCCCATCATTAACATCCTTTCTGTGCTCAATCGAGCCATCCTCTCTATCCCTCACAATGCTACCGTGGTCCAAGTCCACATCAGAGCCAATACTGAGCTGCAAGGAGAAGCTAACCTCAGGATTCCAGACATCACGGTCAACATTGAAACACCAGATCTCAACAGGGACACAGAAACACTTTGGGTCATAGAATGCGGCTTCACACAGACCAGGCAACAGATGATAGAAAAATTCAAATGATACATTGTTGACCATCCTACCCTTCGCGTGCTGACAATGATCAACCTGGTTGAGCACCCATCCCCGGTAGCCCCCTCTGCGGAATTGTCAACCGCTCAAAAGTTAGCAGACATCCCTCTTCTATCCTTTGAAGTGTGGTCCCCCGGCACTCGGAGTCAGATGCAATGACTGTTTGGTCTGGTTGTTGCACACATGTTGCTGTTCTGTTCACCATCCTCACCACTTTTTGTCAGTGTACTCCATCACCAGTCAACAAGGCCATTAACTCTCTGCAGCCTACGCCACTGCTGTTGTCCTCCTGTATCCCCCCATTCCTGGCTTTGCTCATTATGGCCCCACACCATCTCCCAATGCCTGTAGCTACTGAAGACCACAGAGGCAACAGAACGGGAGTCAGCTGCCCACGGCACCTGGCCCTCAGGACGTCCACACCACAGCATATGCTAGCACCATCATCCCACCTTCAGGTCTCACTGGACCACCTCTTCTCTTACAGTCCACCACAACATTGACCTCTTCTTTGCATTCTTTGTTCAGATCTGATTCGCGTGAGCCACCAAGTGGAGATAATGTCTACCAACCACTGCTGCCTGTCCCAGTTGGCAGTTGATCATCACCTGGGCCTTTCAGAGATGGCCCTTTACCACCTGACCCCTGTTCCTCAGCAGCTCCGGTTCAGTGCTGCTTGTCTACTGGGATGAACCTCACTCACGTATATATCCTTCTTTGATCCATCATGATCTGTTGCCCCAATCTAGGCTTTTCACCCACCTCTTTGCTTGTCCAGAATACCCGCCCCCTTCATCGGGATCGGCGGTCAAACTCCCTCAGTTTGTTGCATACACTTCCATCACACTTCCATCATGGTACTTAGTAGAAGGGCTATGATTATTACTATGATTGGACCAGAGTCGTCTGACCTACCCTGGAGGTGGCATTTCAAGCATCAGTGGACATTTGAGGAGGTCAAACAAATTGTGCAAACTCACTAGGATTCCCACCATTTTGCACCTGATTACTCCATAGGCGTTCCTAGACTCAACCTTGTCACAGATGCATGCTTGACCAGTGGAAGTGGCTATATCAGTCAAGGCGCTGAACTGGAATCAGCCAAAGTTATTTCATTCTAGTCGGGAAAGTTCAATATGGCCCAACAAAATTACCCTGTGCACGAACAGGAGTTGTTAGTGATTGTCGAGTCGTTGAAGCGATTCTGGGGGCTTTTACACAGGGTTCACTTCAGGATCTGCATGGACCACTGGGCACTTGAATACATCACAATGCAGAAGAATTTGTCACCTAGGCAGCACCAATGGTTAGATGTGCTAAATGAGTTTGACTTTATGATCAAGTACATACCTAGGGAGACAAACACATTCGCTGATGCTGTATCATGAATCTATAGTGATGAACCTTTGGGGGGTGGTATGGGACGCAGCAAATACATAATGAGCCCAGAAGGTGATGAGGATGGTTGATTGGGAAAGATATGGGTAGCAGCCATACACCTGATCGATATGGGGCTACCTGTGTTAAGGGTTCTGGAGGATGCTCTGGTGGGGAAGCATCGATCTGGGAGAATAGCAGCGAGCCCCAAGGAGCCAGGGGCATACCGATCAATCACTAGACACGAGGTATTGGATGCTGACCCCCAGATGAAGACAGCCTCTGGAGGGAACCAGGTGGAACAGAGTCCCAAGGATAGAGAGGGGACCAACTGGGAGCCTGAGGTAGGGGCAGAGGTCGTTGAGGGCACCAATCACATAGCGGGATTGGATGTAGCGGAGTTGATATGGAACCGCTATCACAAGGATCTGAGTTTCTCAGTAGGAAAGGGGGGTCTACATACAGTCAACAGGCTAGTACTGAAGGATGGCCCAGAGGGGAATGTACTCTGCATACCAAGTGTGCTAGACAAGGGCAGAAATGTTCATGAACTGGTCTTGTCACAAGCTCACTCAATCCTGGCACATCTGGGGACCTGGAAGACTTTGGAATACTTGAGGACCCAGGTCTGGTGGCTGTCTATGGCTGATAACATGGACATGTATTGCTGGTCATGTGTAATGTGCACAACAAGCAAGTCAGTGACACAGAAACCTATGGGATTGTTAAAGCAGTTGGATGCACCATGTAGACCTTGGGAGGCTATTGGAGTTGACTTTGTTGGCCTGTTACCGGAGTTGGGAAACCAAAACAGACTCTTTAATATGATTTGTGTTATCAGAGATCACTTAATGTTGATGGTGCATTTGGTACCTACCAGGCAAACATAAGGGGCAGCACAGATAGCTGAGGTCATGTCCAACGGGGTGTACCGTCTGCATGGGCTACCCATGCAGATTATCAGTGACTGGGATACATTATTCACCAGCACATTTTGGAAACAGTTGCATGGCCTGATGGGAACCAAGCTACAAATGTCATCAGCATACCACCCTCAGATGGATGGTGCAATGGAGCAGGCAAATTGTACCATGACACAGATGATACATGCATGTGTGCAGCCTAGCCAGACGGATTGGGTGGAGAAATTACCTGCAATAGAGTTTGCCATGAACTCAGCTCAATCAGCAACAATGGGATTCTCACTGTTTTACCTGAACTACGGTACTCAGCCCAGCCTGATGCTGTGGGACGATTGGTTAGAGTATCCAGGGGTCCAGAAGTTTTCCACACAGATGACACAGGCACTGATGAACATGCATGACGTGATTATCGAGGCATGGGAGGCACAGGCTAAACAAGCTAATAAGTTGCATCACCAAGCGCTGTTCCAGGCTGGTGACATCATGTTTCTAAGTACAAAGAACCTGCAGTTACTGAAGGGTCAAGCACGCAAGCTACTGCCTAAATATATCAGGCCTTTTAAGATTGTCAAGGTGGTGACAGAGGGGGCAATGTACCAGCTAGAGCTCCTGAAAGACCTGGTAGCATGGGGGATACACAACACATTTCATGCATCACTTTTAAGGCCATGCTGGCTGAATGATGACCATCAATTCCCAGGACGCCAGTTACACCAGATACCAGGCTTCAGGGAAGAAGTATCGGAGTGGGTGGTGGATCGTTTGTTGTCCCACTCAGAGAAGGGTGACAATGCCATGTTCAAAGTGCTGTGGAGTACAGGGGATATTATGTAGTCCCTGATACACAAGGTGAAACACCTGCAAGCTTATGATGAGTATTGTGAAGCCATGGGGATGTCTACAAAGTTACCTGGTAACAGCAGGGAGACAAAGGTGGTGGCAGGTGATCGAGTCAGCATGGACATTACAGTTGCTGTCAAAGTGGTAGGGCCATGGGCAGGTGAGGGTATAAGAGGTGGGGTGAGTGAGGATGGGGGTCAGAAACAAAACTCATCCACTCACTGCTTGTGCACTCATCATCAACTAGTTCATCATCATACTATGCCATTACCCGTTGGATACACTGCCCAGGACTACATACGCTAGGAGGCTTATGCAGGAAAGTTCATGAGCTTCTTGCAGGGGCAGGGAGCCTATCCTGGCGACCCACCATTGGGTTATGAAGAATATAAGGAGCGTGAGAAATATGCACCTACTCCAGACAAATACAAGGAGATCATCACTTGATTGTCTGCCAACAGGTTTGGTGAGGCATTGGATGAAGTCTGTATGCCAGCAGCAGCCTTCAAGTATGCTCTTGACATGACCATGAGTTGTCCAGTTGTGGTACAGGCAGTGCCTGAGCCAAGGGTGTTCCCCATGTGATGCTTCAAAGAACGTGGGGGTGGGGGTGGCCTGAGTCTTGGTTGAGG
Organism: Paxillus ammoniavirescens; assembly: GCA_014904835.1. Taxonomy (NCBI): domain Eukaryota; kingdom Fungi; phylum Basidiomycota; class Agaricomycetes; order Boletales; family Paxillaceae; genus Paxillus; species Paxillus ammoniavirescens. The sequence goes on from MU121084.1 coordinate 4,153, forward strand.
GGAGGGCCAAGAACAAGGCCGCAGTTTTAGATACCATGGAGCAAGGGGATGGCAAGGGGGTATGAGGGGATACCACAGGCCACCCATGGGGCCCAGGGCAGCACAGGGCTATAACCCTGGCAACCAACGAGGTTGCCAATCATATGGTCTGGGCAGAGCGCTGCGTTTACAGGGTGTGTACAAGGCTGTATGAGGGGTGTGTGACGAGCTGACAAGGCTTTCATCAGTTTGCTTGGGCAAATCTTGGACCCAAAGGTGCAACCATGGGCCACGTAACCAGGCTAGACATGAGCGACATGAGCAGGGTGCAAGTGATGTACCTGTCCAGCAACCCAGCGTCATGTCCTATGCCAACGATACAATCCAGTACCCAATGGAGGATCAGCAGATGGCAACTGATAGTGAGCAGCCAGGGCCGGAGGGACCAGGGGAGCTGGGAGTCAAGTATGGAGGTGAGGAAGAACCCGTCTTGTATGACAAGGATGGCAATGTGCTGCAGTACTAGCAGCAGTCAGTAGGAGCTTGTGATGCAAGCTCAGAGGGTGAATGTAAGGTAGCGGCTGTATGTACCTGCAACTGTCAATGGATCACATGACATATACAATGTGAATGTGATATTGACCACAACGACAAGACATTGCAAAGCATTGAGACAAAGAGAACAAGGAAACCTTGTTCTCCTTTGTACCTGGAATCAGTATAGACAAAGATCAAAGCACAGTAGATTACTATATAAGTAATGTAGTTTCTTACAGTACAATAGGATTTCCAGAATTGAGAACTATTCATATCGAACTCTCAAACTTCTAAGCTTAACTTCTCTGTTCTCAAACTCTTCTCGTGTGTTTCAGCCGTGATGCTCAACTCAAAGTCCATGTGTTCACTGGAACCCCACAGATAGTAAGTTGGTTCACCAGTTACTTTCCCTATTATGTCACAATTGGTGGCTTGGTTGTCTTTCCTAATTTGATACATAATGGGGTGCTCACAGCCGAAAGGACTTCCCATGGGCGTCGCGGTTTCTGCATTCCCACGCATTAATGAAATGTGCCGCGACAGCGACAAGCACCCAAGTGTGAGCTTCCCCTATTTTCAGGCAAAATGGAACGGAAAGATACTACATCCGTACTCAAGAACTTATCCACGGTTTCAGATCCTCATCTCTTCGACTCAAATTTTTTGTCGTTGTCCCATCTGATTTAGCGGTCCAATCCCAGACCGTTGTTTAGGGTGGTAGCCGTCCCGTAAATATTTGATCCCCGTCTGCCAAACCATGTAATGGTATGTAGCGGAATCCATCTAGGTTAATACAAGGACTTCCAACGAACCAGTGCTAGATACGCCAATGACCGGTGACATTTCTCTGAAACGAAATGAAATATCCATGTTGCGACTGAAGCGTAATCACGACAACATTAGAAACAGCCATGAAGGATAACCGCAATTTGCCAAGGATCAAGTTGTTACTTCCTGTCCCGAAGCTTTGTCAGTGACCGTGGAAAACGAGATGAATTTGCTCACTCCATTCGCCAATCCAAATCGCTCTACTCGTTTGCGTCTTCGTTCAAGTTCTTCTGGATCAACCTCCACTGGTGCTACTCGCTTCGTGCTTTTCTTCGGAGGCTGGTTGCTTGCATCGCCTCCCCCGAATTTCGCATTGCGCGCCTTCAGCCTCTCGGGCTCCTAGGCAAACGTGAGTGATTAACGGATGGGAGACGCATGAGAGCAAGGGTCATACCTCCACTAAAGGAGTTGATTTGTTTGCTGGGGAACTCTTCTTTGGCTGTGGTTGGTGCGGCTTCTTGGGTTCGACTAATGGTATACCAAATCGTGCCGCACGAGCCTTCCGCTTTTCTAGTTCTTCATCTACCCTTGCCTGTTCGTCCGCCGTAGGGGCAATAAGAGCTACCGTTTTTGGAGGTGGCTTTGGGGGTGAGGCAGTGGTATATACTGAGTCAGTACGATACAAGGATGGTGGAAGGTTGCCTACTGGTGTCGTGACTTGTGGCTGGGACGGAGACTGCTTCAGAGAAGAATTTTTGGGAGACGACACAGGCAGATCATTGAACTCGTCCAAGTCGAGGCTGTAGATGGAGTGAGAATACGCCAAGTATGCAACTCAGAAACAAACTCTTCTGGCGGCGCGAGCTGTGAAGGAGTTGGTATCAGCCAGGAGTACGCGCCGTATGACCTACAGGACATACAAGGTCATCGTTGGAGGAAGGATTGATGGGCGCGGTATTTTTGAGCTCCGGGGAAGGATAGAGCTGGTTGTAAACCTGAACGGCAGTTGGGTTGGCGAGAATCCTGTGTATGAGATCTTGCTTGTTAGTTTTGGCAGGAGCGGGCGCGGAAGCCTTTGTAAGGATATCCTTGAGGTCAGTGACTTTGAGTGATTTGCTTGCGGCTAGGGTGAGTGGCAGTCGGAGTGGGCTTGTCAAAGGGACACTCACAGCTTTGCGTCCATGGTCGTGGTCACCATGTATGTACTTTAGGTTGACTTTAGGCGTGGTTGATGAAAGTTACCTAATTTGTGGGAGTGGGAGAGTGTGACAATTGGAGTGACTAAAGGAGTGACTAAGTTGTCACGTCAATATGGAGGACGTTTGAGAGTGAACGCTGCGAGCCAATCAATGGGCGATCCTGTCGATCAGCTGCTCTCCGCCCCCGCTTATCATCATCTCCACTTCCAAAACAACTTCCAAAACTCGTCCCAATCCCAGACAAACCAGAACTCCTCCCAGAATCAAATTTACAACCCTTCCTTGTACAGAAACCCTTCCCCAGGCCCGTCCTCCCCGTCCCATACAACCCATCGCAATTCCCCATTCCACCACATACACCACCAGTCTGTTGTCCCATCCCCAGACGTCGACTCCCCAAATAACAATGACACTGTCCTGGAAGACTCCAATGTAGATGAAGAACCCCTCTATGTCAACGCAAAGCAGTATTTCCGCATCCTCAAGCGTCGAGTTGCCCGCGCCAGACTCGAGGAGGTACACAGGCTCTCCAGGCAGAGAAAGGTTCGTCCTTTTCCTTGCAAGTTTTTCTTCCCCCGTTTCTATCTCACGCTTTACTTGCTAGCCTTATCTCCACGAGTCCCGCCACAAGCATGCGATGCGTCGCCCCCGTGGCCCAGGTGGCCGTTTTCTCACCGCAGAAGAAATCGCTGCGCAGAAACTCTCTCAGCAAGGCCCATCGGGCTCGAATGATGATGCTAACGACGAGGAGGGTGGCGACCATGCTCTTATGAGCGTTGACAAACAAGAAGAGCACCCCCCTTCCCTCCTTGTCGACTCAGGTGAAACTCGCGCTCGTGAGGAACAGTCCCTGCCTTCAATGTCTCACCAGCAGTTGCAACCGCAGCTCATGCATAACCGTGATCCTTACGGTCGTGTCCTTCCTACACACGAAACCAGTCCCGTCGCTTTGGCAAGTACCTCCTACCACTCCCTCACTCACAATAACCCTTCGCCCCCCTCGCTATCCCCTCAACTGGCACATTCCTATCCCGATAACCGCGCAAGTTCTGCCGGGCGTATCTCCGCCGCCGCCACCGCGCAGTCCCCTTCCCTACCCACGAACCCTCAGCCCACTGTTCAATTGTCCGGACAAGCCCATCTTTCCCAACATATTCCTAAGGGGGCTTCATCTGCGCCGGTGACTTTGCGTCCTCCCTATCCACCCTCGCAGATGCATCACGTCCCGCATCCGCATGCCCACACTCGGCTGCGTCACTCTCACCTGAACTTCACAGAGGGCTTATACCCGGGCGAGGAAGTAGCACAGGCATCGTCAAGTAGTGACAACGCGATGATGGCGTACGGAACCAGGAGTGCCAGCTAATAGCACAAGTAGGCTTGTCAGTTGTAGACTTTCCGAAAGGTTAGTGTGAATGGACTGTTTTTTTTCCCTTCTTGTGACCTCTGGGTTGCCGGAGTTCGTGCTCGTTCCGTACTTCCTCAGCTGTCCTTCATAGAGTTACTTCATGCTTACTGGATTAGATGATCTCGGCAATGTTGTGGTCATGATACAGATAAGTACGAAAGTGAAAGACACTTTGTAAGTGCTGGGAATCTACTCCACATCCATTGCATCACCCTCCGGCAGGAGGGGGGTAGCGACCCGAGCGGACTCTTGTCCCTCGTCATCGTCGAGCGCGCGCCCCATTATGAATTTTGGCGAGGGTGGTCGCAAGGGCCGGAAGATGACAAGTGCTTGGGAAACAGGGGAAGATATGGGTATAAGTGGAGGTGGGGAGTTTGTCTGCTTCTTGAGCTGCTCAAGAACGACGGAGGAAATTTGCACTTCCTTGATTTGGAGCCGCCTTGAAGTCGTGTCTTCACGGCCATCGCTTGCATGTGATGGTTTAGTTGTGCAGCATATGTTAGTAGGTGCTAGAGCGTCGGAGGGGCGTCGTGAACTATTTAGACGATCTGAGAGAAACGAAACTTACGATCGGATTCTACTTCCATGTCAGTTTGGGGTGCAGGCGAAGTTGGCTCTTCAACAGAGCCTGGTAGAATAACATGGAAAGCCTCAGATGTGTAAGGGCGATGAGCAGGTAAAGGGTGCACCTGCGCCGACATCATGGTTATAGCAGAGCATGTATTCGTGGGAGGTTGTCCTGGTGGGGTTTGGCCCGGGAGTGGTAGTAAATTGTTGAGCGTCATATGTGCGAATCCGTGCTCCAGAGTGTTGTACTTCGACCTTTTCTGTCGCCCGTTTTGAGAACCAGATGATTGCTGGTCATGGTTATCCTCGGTGATGGACAATCTGCGTTTCATGGCATTGGTGGCAGGTGGCTTGAACCATGGATGGCGGATGCTTTGAGCCCAAGCCGTCATTACGCATCAACGTGGTACTTTGGCAGTGGGCAGTGGGCACTACTGGGGGATGGTGTGTCGGGGTTTAAAGTCGGAGGCATGGGAATTCGAAGCTCCGCCATCTGCGAGGACCCCGGATTATCCCTAGATAACCCAGATAAGGGCGGTCCGACCATAGCTGGAGGGGTGGTAGGACTTATCGGACTTGGAAATGGACTTATGGGACTTACCTTGTAAGGTAGGTAGCTCCCAGCTGTGCTCACCTGCCTCGTCGAAGCTGTCTCCAATCGACCGACATTCTGAGTCAGTCGTTTTACTCACCTGGACTGCTGAATCCCCTCATGCAGTGTTTTAGGTAGCATCAAAGAAGCACCTCTGTCTTTAGCATGACAACTTCCATCCAAATCAGCCCCACTATGTCTGACCCTCCCAAACAAAGCTGTGGGTGTCCCAAAGAATTGAAGAACCTGTCCAGCATCAAGAATGTTGGCAGGCCATGCAAGAATGGTGAGCCAGCTTGGCCCAAAACCATTGTTGAAAAGGGTGAGTCACACAATCTGCGGTGCGCTCGTCTGACACTCTCCTTCCAGATTCATCGTCTGCAGGGCCGTCCGCTGCCGTATCACAGTCGTCATCCTTGGGTGTTTCCGAAATGCCAGGAGCAACTGCAGGTGAGTTTCCCCCACTCACTCCTTTAGCTTACTACATTACTTACATGCCTCAAAACCAGTAGATCCACCTACAAGCAACCCATCCACATCACCAAGCCCTGCACTATCAGTGCTGGCAAATGAGTGTGGGTGCAACATTTTGACAGCCCAGTCACAGGAAGAAGGCATGACACGGTTGTCACACACCCCATCCCAGGCTGGCCCAACACCGTCGCAGCCCCTGGTGGCAGATCTGTCACCCACTGGCCCCTCAGCCTGTGTACCAACCCAGCATGAGTCATCAGATTCAATCAACCATGAATGAGAGTGCACTGCCACTCCACTCCACTGACCCACGGCCTGCCTGTGGCCTGTGGCCATTTGTTGGCCCTCTCCATTTGACCTGTGGTCATACAGCGTCCGTTCAGGCCGTGTGGTCCTCGACTCAGCCCATGGGGTTTCGACGTCATGCATGGTTGCTTCGTGAGCACGCCCACTCAACTCCTCACCATTTTTCTCCCCCTCGAGCAGCATGCTTGGGGGTGGTGTTCGTTTGTGTGGGTTGGGAGCTGGTGGGATCGCGAAGCAACCACACATGACATCGAAACTCCACGGGCCGAGTTGAGGACCACGCTGCCTGAATGGACACCATACGACCACAGGTCAAACGGAGAGGGCCAACAAATGGCCACAGGCCACAGGCAGGCCTTGGGTGAGGAAGACGAGGTTGGGGGGAGGTATGACGAGACAAAGATGTCATATGGAGTCGATGAAAGACGAGTCGAAGGGGGGAAGCCAGAGGAGAGGCACAAGGGGACCAGGAAGGTCAGAAGAACAGGGAGAGAAGGTCGAACAAGGGTGAAACATGGTCAATGGCATGTGCGGCTGGTTGGTATGTCGATGTTCTGTCTGCCTGATCCGTGGCTGACTCCATTGTCACAGTGTGACATGTCACGAACGTCGTGGCTGCATCTGCGTATGTGGTTGTTGGTGGTCTCGAGTCTGTACGTGGCTTCTTGTTTACTCCTGTTGTTCTGAAGCTCCTGTAGTCGTTCTGTAGTAGCTATAGGCCTCTCAAATAAATTTCTGAGGGTTTCAAAGCATTCTTGAGCTGACTCGGTGTGGAGAATTTGGAGGAATAATGAATCTGGGATTACAACCTCCATTCTCCATTCTCTGTCAAGCCAGTCATCTTGAAACCAACCCTGCTGCTGCCATCATTGGCAATCAGCCTCCTGCCACGGTAGATTCAGACCTCCAGACAGCACCCAAAACACACCTATGCAGCCTTGACCATGCCAAGTTCGACCCTCTGTCACTTGACAGTCCTCCATTTGTCCTCAGGCATGAACCTGACTTTGGTGCATTTTCTGCAGCAGATATTGAACAGCCTATTTTGGGCTCAACAGTTGATCCCGCAGCACTTGCAATGATTAGTCAGATGATTATTAATGGGTTGCAATATGACGTCCAAAGCCAATCCCTCACTCACAGCCGGTTCAAAGGTGATATTTGGCACCTATTCCACCAGTTCAATATCCCACTCAGCCATGGCTTACGTCGTCCATTTGCCCGAGCTCTCAGTGCTGCCATCTTTCTCACGGACTCAGATGATAAGCATGCTGTTGAAGAAGTGCTGAATCATAAGGGCATCTCATATGCATCCAAACTGAAGTCTCACCCACAATGGATCCTTTTCCGAGTTCGCCGATATGTTCCTCCACCAGAAGTTTTGTTCAGTAGAGTCGCAACTATCATGAAGACATATGGTCCTCTCAAGGATGCCACCTCAGGCGAACCACTATTCAATGTGAAGTGCTGGGATGCTGTCAGAAACCTGCTTGAGCACATCCAAAATGGATATTACTCAGATCCCCCCGACATACCATTATTCTATGAGATCAGAAAGGATCGTGATGGATTGAAGCTGTATTGGTGTTGCCGTGGGACAAATGATGTTGAAGGTGGTGTTCACCAAAATCTCATCCGCTACTTCGAGTCATTCAATGTCTCTCCACGCTGTGCCATCAACATGATGTTGGTGTACTGTGTCCAACACAATATTCGGGTCAGTCGTGTCAGACAGTTTTTGTCTGGTCAATTACTCACGATTGTGTCAATGGACTACTAGGTTGGCACATTAAACCAGATGGCACACTGCTATATCGGGCACTTTGATGTTCCCCTCAAGAATTGAGTCGCATCACTTTGTGAACTTGCTACCCATGCACTGTGTCAAGACTTGGCTGATTATGGCGCTTGGATCAACCTCAACAACTACACGCAAATGAATGAACCTTTTGGACTATTACCATTTGACGATCAGACATGCAAACATGTATCCATGCTACCATTTGACAACAACCTTTTGAAACAGCATCCCAAGTTGAGGATTCATCACCAATTCCTCAGCAACCTGCAGGGCACTCATTTCACTGTTCTTCCAGTTCATACCCGCAAGGAATGTACACTGTTCCAATCTCTCACCAATTCATCACCGCTTTTTGTGGGCATTCAACAGCCCGATTTCATTGCCATTGCGTTGGTGTTCAATAGTCACACAAATGGTATCAACATTTTCTACAAGGTAAGCCTGTAACATTGAACTACACACTCTGTACCTACTGACTTGTTGTCACTACCCAGCTACCTGAACACATCAAAGCTCATTACAAAACATGGCTTGATCACGTCAACGAAAAAACCTCCACAACCCTCAGTATCGACCTCACGAAGCGAGTCCGTGATCTCCTAACTGTACAAATTGGCACCCCACCCACCATTCCAACGGCACATCCTCAGACCCTTGCCGACACCGTCACCATGCCAATGCGAGCACCAAACCAGGTGGCTGGTGAGCTACCAGCATGGCAGCTCAATGTTCAAGTTCAACATGACAGCTTGGGGTCACATCAACATGCACTGCATTACTGCTTCACAGACAATCCATCGGAGTTGGTTAGCGCAGCCACCGTGTTGACCCCAGGTAAACGCCGTGGGAATGGGAATGAGAATGAGTGGAACATCAAGAAGAGCAAACGAACGTGCACGTACTGTTCCAGTATGGAATGCAGAGGACGGGGTGGACAGAGGTTTTGCCCAAAGAAGGACCTGGACAATCAGGTAAGTGATGTACATCTGAGCCCATACCTGACATGACACTATCCTTAGCACAACACTGAAACACGAACGTGCGCTGAAGCACCGGCACAGGGGTCTGCAGCAGGTGGATTGAAATGATTGGTGCTGAGCATGTAACACATGGTGTTTTTGACTCGTAATTCAGTAGTACTTTGCTTCACTGCAAACATAGCAATATGTACATGATTATTGTTAATATGATTGACTGTCTTTCGAATCGTTCGAGCTGCAAGAGATCTTTGTATAATTTTTTTTCCTTCCTTGCACTATGTGCGAATTAATTTAATTAATTTTCCTTGTACCCCACCAGCTATGGTCAGATTGCCCAGATAAGGTGTGGGGAGGGGCAATGCCCTGTGTAATTCAAACTCTGCATGTACAATGGCTGAGGGGCAGTGTGGCTGAAATCTCGGTCACGGACACTGTGATTTCATATCTATGGACCACATCATTTTCCCAATAGACTTGTAGGGAGAGATTGGTTAGATTTTGGTCCAACATCATATTGTACATCTCAGATTAATGAAAAATGCATCCTATATTCGTGAACTGAGCTGCATCCATGCCTAAACACTGTGAAGGAAGAAGATTTTTTGGTATTTGAGATGTACAATACAACCACAGTCAAGAAAAACACCAAATTCAAGTCTTAATGGACTCCCAACCAGACATTTTCACCCACCAGCAATGCATGGTCACCAGGGACAAAGAGAATGGTCTGGCCGAGAACATGCACAACTTCAATACATCCCTCCGCAATGTATTACACCATGAAAAATGTGCCAAAGAAAATCTGGATATGGCACAGAAATGAGCTTGGGAGGCAGAGGCGGAGAGTCAACATGTGGCTGCTAGGGGTGGGGCCAGTTGGCAGTGGATTGAGGCCCTGGAAACTCAGGACTTCTGGCTCTTCAAAGAAAACTGTGTGATGTCAAAGCAGCTGTCCTGTGTCCCTGCACAGAAACAATGTGCTGTAGAAAAGGCACTCAGGTGTGGCACACTGCTCACCTTGAAAAAGGGGGCATCATACCAGATGCAGTGTGTTGAATGAAACTAAGTCCTTCCTGGGTGTTAAGTGGTCAGGACAAAGGGGATAATGATGAGAAGGGGGCAATAAGTTCGACCCAAAAGGGATTCACTGGTGAGCTGAACCCTGGAAGGGAGAGTCTGTTGGTCTGTAGGATGGCGGGTTGAGAGTTAGAGGTAACCCGGGCCTGCTCCATGGTGAACAAGCAGATGGCAAGTAGTAGAGTAGAGGGCAGATAGCGTTGTAGCGGGTTTGTTGTTGTTGTTGTTACTTATGCTTGGACCTTAAGTTTGTGGTGACAGAAGATAAGATTCAAAATGACTAAGTACAGACTTTATAGTCCAGGCATACCCATGACTGCATCAAACAAAGTCAAAACATACAGGATAATGACCCGAGTGGGATGGGTAACAGTATAAGGTTGATGACGGGTGAAGAAGCTACATACATGGACAAGTGGGGCTCACGGCCAAGACTTACCAACACATTGGAATGGACAAGGACAGACCCAGATGGTTGAAGTGCACTGAACCTGTAAGTGAAAGCGGGTTCTGTGGCTAAGAGGGCATGGGTGAGAGCAGGTGAGAGCAGGTTGGGTGTTGGATTGTGTGAATTGTGGATAGAGAGTTGAGGGAATGGATCATGACATTAAGAGGGGTTAGTATGATGCTGAATGTGCAGACGAAGGACACTTGCGGGCATAGGGAACATTAGTTCCCTACAGCATGACTTGTGGCTGTCCAGTATGTTCCTGTTTCACGTGTCAATGGCGCAATTTCTGCAGTGTCTTCAGCAGCCAGGTTAGAGGTTCATGGAGAAATTAGCAAGAGAAGTATTGGGAGGATAATGTTGGAGGGTGAAGTTGCAGCAAGTGTGCAGCTGGTGGATGAGATATCTAAAGCACAAGGTATGTGCTCAGAGTTGTAATGAAACAAGATGGTTGAAAAACTTATTGTTATGTAAGGAATAACTCTAAGCTCTCAGATGGCACATCACACAAGAATATCAATCATGCTGTCCACCACATCACCTACTCTGGCCAAGGGGAAGAATCCAAGTGCAGCATTACAAGATTTGTGGGAATACAGCACGAGTTCAATCACACCAGTGAAACTCAACTTGAGGGTTGGCAAGGCCTGATAATGGACATGTACACAACCTACAACAAGTGCATGGATACTCAGGTGGACTTGTGGGAGCATGTGGAGAAGGTGAAAGGAATGCTCACTGACCATGCTGAAGACCAAAGGAAACGTGTACGCCTGTTTTGGGGCTGGAGGCAGGTGTGTGAGCATGCCTTGGCCCACCTACATACCTCTGCATGAAGTCGCACAGCTTGCCTGGAGGAAGATAGAGCAGGTTATTGAAGATGCTGGGGGATTTGAGGCTTGCGTTACTTTACCAGCCAGTGAACAGCAGAAACGAGTGGAGACCACATGTCGTGCCATGCACTACGAGATAGGGGTTGAAAAAATTAACTCACTTTCACAAGCCGAGAAGGATACCACCAACTTCTTCATTTGGGGTGGCTGCTGCATGCACAAAGAACCAAATGCTGTCAAGGGTGGTAACTCGGCAATGACATTGTGATGGCATAACAATAACATTGATCCCCCTATTATTCTCATGAATCAGGACAATGCCGCTGCTGCCTCCTCAGGTTCCTTGGCTGCTGTGTCACACGCTCTCTAAGTTTCGGGCTGTGGTGCTGTCAAGGCCTTGGATCTTACCGGAAGTGTCTTTTGTCATAAAGATGACAAGAAGGGTCAGCAGGATTCCCTGCACTATCATCTCAAGGCGCAATTGGGGTACTTTTTCCCCTGGCCAGACACCAGCAATACTCAATACCAAAGTCACTGTGATGGTGCCAGTGCATGGCTCATCTGCTGTCCACTCTACATCTCATACCTTGAAATTGTCATGGACCAGAAAGACAGCTGCACTCACACAAACATTGAGCGGAATGTCCACCAAACATTCAGACGCCCTAAGACAGCTGAGGAAATGGCCTGCTTGAGTAGATTGACCTCCAAATCTGCTGGCACCAAGCATTCAACCCACTGGTACCCTGCGCAAAGGACGCGCCCACCAAAAAAGAAGGACAACTACTCACCCTTCAACAAGCAGTGGAAAGGTACATTGACGGGTCTGCGACACCAAATGGTGCTCAAACGGAGGCTTGCCATGATGGTGGTTCAGGTTCAGGGGTCACAGATCTGATGCTAGCAGGGGCTGACAGTGAGGATGAAGATGAAGGTCAAGATTAAAGTTTTGATACTGGTATTTTTTTCTTGCTAATTCTTGCATATATTTATAAGTTATATATAAGACACTTAGTCCTACATGATAAACACTATCATAGCCATCTACATACACTGTCTTCATTTTGTTCTCTCGTCAATACTAATGTGCCTGCTCTGTGACTGTGATTTCTCACTTATATAAGCACCACTTTTTTTGGCGGTGTTGCCCCTCCCCATAAGGTAGCCCTCATGTGGGTTCATCAGATGATGTGACTCTTCTGTGATGAGGCCAGGATAAGTAGATTTATAACATACAGTGCCAGCTAGTGTGTGGAGATTACCAGTATTCTATGACTACAATGTACTACTGTACTTGTAAAATATGTAGAGGGAGTGCCTTGCATAAAAAACTGCATACTCTGGATCGCAGAACACTTGTTTGTACCAATTTGTACCAACCAAACTTTGCCTGGAATGGCATTTTTTTTGTGACTGACATTTTATCAGCATGCCTCCCCACCTGTCACAACAGCTTCGAGAACCCATAGTCGTCTGGTGCTATGAGCATCAGAAGACTGGTTCACAAATTGCAGAGCTTGTGGGATGCTCAGAATGCACTGTCTTTGAAGTTCTTCATCTCCACTGAGATTTTGGGGAAGTCAAAAATTCATATGCTCGTCATAGAGGTTGCCCCCATGCGCATGTTCACCATGCTCAGGCTTGCTGACATTTTGTAGGTGGTGTCTTGAGGCATCCACAACATCATGGTGTGTTAGTGAGGTGAGTGGGTTGCTTGGTGGCATAGGGAAGTGGGATGAATAGTGTGGATGGCCTAGGTATGTTCATTGTCACATCTGGCCTACTGTGGCTGGTGCTGCTTGTTGGGCTACCTGTGTCATTCATTCGACCATTTTGATGGCCTCGATCATCCTCAACCTTGCCCCCTAACTCAACCTTGCCCTCTTTTGACTCCTCTCCATTGCCCCCTCTGCCTCTTGGCTCATTCCTCTCAACTCCTTCGTCATCTGGCTTGTCGACTCAACTCAACTCCCTTGACTCAATGTTCTCAACACTTTTGACTCTCAACTTGACCCTTGACTTGTCGTCTATCCCTCATGCCCCCTCTTCATCGTCAAGGGGCTCTGTGGGCTCGCTGGGATGGTGTTTGTCACTGTCTTGCATGCCCACAGGGTCTCTGGGTGGTTTTGACTTGTTGTTGTTGACCTTGGTGTTCATCTTGATGCCTGTGGGTTCAATGTTTAGGCTTGTCAGCCCATTCCTCTCCCCCTTGAGCTGTATGCTCAGGGATTCCTTTGTTTCACCACCTCTGCACATCTTTGTGTGGCCATTGTGTTTGACTTTGTGGTGTTGTTGTGCTGTGGTTGGGAGCTGGTGGTGTTAGTGCTGGTGGTGGGATAGGTGGAGCTGGTGGAGGTGGTTCTAGACTAGGTGGAGGTGCATGCTCATTGCCATTCATTGCCGTTCATGCTTCCTCCCCCTCAACCTGCCTCTCTTCAAGCTCCTGGCCTTTTTGGTCACCCCTGGCCTTCCCCCTTCAACTTCACCATATGTTGTCTCCTGGTCATCATCACTTCAATGTTGTCATTTGTCAACTTGATATGGTGTGTTTGTGTTGTTGTACCCCACCCTGACCTCGTCTCTGGCACCCACTGCCTCTCTGTGGTCCATGGCCATTCATCAGCCCTCTCTGTTCAACCTCTGGTCATATGGCATCCATTTGGGCTGTGTGGTGATTGACTCGCATAGTGGGGTTTCGACCTGGTGCATGGCTACTTCATCTGCATGCCCGCTTGACTGCTGACCAACTTCCCCCTCAAGTGACACACTCAGGGGTGGTCATTGTTTATTTGGAGGTGGTGGGAGGTGGTAGGGAGCCAGTTTGGGTATGATGTATGCGTGGCAGACATCCTCATCTGGACTGTTGTTGTTTGAGCTAGGAGCCATGCTCTCACTTTCCCTTTGGCCATTCTCACCTTTCCCCCCCTTCTTCAACTTGACTTTGATGTGCCTGCTGGCATCATCAGTCTGACGTGATTCACATCCATGTTCACAGTGTCAGCAGCCTCTTTGACAGCCATCTGAAGTGTCTGGTGGGGTGCCTGGGGCACAATGTGGGTGTTGTTGTTGTTGTTGTCCTCGCTGTCTTCATTGTCTGCCTCCTGACTCCCTCAACTCCTCAACTGTACTCCCCCTCGACTCCCCTTGTTATCTTCATATCTGCAACATGACTCATTACATGGTACATGGCCACTTTGACTTTGTTGGTTGGCTGGTCATTTCAATGTGGGTGTGTCAGAGTCCAGTGAGGGAAGCTGAACTAGTCTGGGTAGGAATGACTAGGCCGTGAGCTAAGTGGTAGGGGGCGAATTGTTCGACCCTTGAGGGAAGCTGTGGGCACTAGAGCAGAAGGATAGGTCTCCCCTTCCTCACGAGTGGAACAACAAAAAGGGACTCAATGGTTAATCAAGTGAAGATGAATAATGAAGAGAGGAAGTGACTGCAATAGAGAGAGGAAGTGGGAAAGTGGATCCACAACACTGGTGATGCGCCCAGGTTGAATCTGGGTAGAAAGACAAGGGACTAGAAAGGTATGCAGGCCTACAGTAGCTTGGGTGACTTCCAGGCGAGTATGGGTGCATGAGATGTACTCAGGGGACTCTTTGAGGATGTCTCACACAGTGGACGAGGGGGAATAACAATTTTGGGTTGATAACAGAATCAAAAATGGGTTTGAAATGCGAGATGGATAGATAGATGCACTTTGTGCCTATGTACAAGACTTTATAGTCTGGGTATGCCTGAGACTGTCAAACAAGCAGTTGTTTATGTAATCCTAAGTAACCCCGTTGAGGGGTGCATGATCAGGGATTGGGGTCGTGTTGCGCCAGATACAACATATGGTAGAGGCAAGGAAGAGAGAGAAAGAGTGAGATAGAGTGAGGGTGAAAGGGTATGCTACTTACTGGCCAGGCAGGGATATGGGCAGTGCAGGTGAGGAACAGGTGGGTTTGAAGACCTGTGAAACAAAAAGGGGAGCTCCGGGTGAGCTAGGGTGTAGACATGGGCGAATGGTGATCTCATGGATATGACAAGGGAGTCTGTGGTGTGGTGCTGGGTGCATAGGGAATCCTGGTTCCCTACATCTGGGGGGGACTCTGATATTGACTGTTCCCAGTCGGTCATGTGAATAGGGGGATGGGACACGTGAAATAGTCAGTGTGAGCACGTGAATTAGCGAGGCCAGCATGTGAAAATCTGCGTGGACATGTGAAAGGGGGTCATCGTTAGGGATTGCACAGGGTTCAGCCGAGGGATGTGGGGATGAAAGTGGGGTCGATGGAGGGCATAAAAAGGGAGAAAACTGGTGGTGTGGCACCCGAATCCTTAGCTCTTGTCACAACACTGAATCACCAAAGTCTAAACCATGTCTTGTCAAAACAATGTTCTGGCACACATTATGCACATGGGAAATCACATCATGCCTGAACCGTCCAGTGACCCTGATCTGCTCAGGTTCAATCTCCTGGCCAAAATCTTGGTAAAGCTCGCAGAGGGCATGTCTGCTTGGGCCAATACTTGGGAGATTGCCACAGTATGCCTAACATGTTACATTGCCTGAGAGTTGGCTGTGCTAATGTCTGTGTAGAAGGTTATGTTCATGTTTGTGCAACACGTCGAGGGTCAGGGGAAGATTTCCCAGATGAGGATGGACGTAGTAAAAACGGGTCTTCAGGGGGGAGAAGAAATGTGGTGAGAAGGGCAGTCCAGCTCTGCACTCGAGGACTGAAGCATAAACATATTGAAAGCCAGGGAATGAAGGATTGTCAGGACAAAGGCGACAGGGGAGGTATGGGTGAGAGTTGAGAGAAAGTGTGACCGGGTGGACGATAGGGGCTCGGGCGACTTATCGGACAGGGTAGGTATGGGTGAGAACGTTCAATAGAGGATAGAGTTGGTGCTTGGGGGAAGGAAGGGGTACTGGATAGCGAATGTCGTGTTGCTGGGTGTCAGTTTACTAGTGTGTCCTCGCTTGAGGAGCGAATCATCAATACTTAAAAATCCTCTTCAGGCTTGCTCAAGCTCTTGTGCTTTTCACACCGTCCAAGCTTCTTGCACCGAGGGCAGTTATTCATCCAGATACACATGGGGATCTTGTAGTGCTTGCCAGAGTTGGGGTTGGTCAGAGTCAACAGCTGCTTCCCATCCAGGAAGTCTTCAGTGGTAGCACTCATCAAGCAGTGGAAAGGATGACCAAGTAGCATCTGGAAGGGGGCCTTAGGGATCACCTGCACTTGGAGGTACAGTTTGCTGACACTGAGATCTAGGCCAAGGTTTTCGATGACACCGACTGTGGACTCTGTGGACTTGTTGACCAACTGCATGTTCATCACGTACTCTGGGCAAGTGACCAGGCCTAGGGTCTCCCACAGAGCTCTTGGCATAGCAATGACTTCGGATCCCATGTTGAGAACACATTGAAAGACACACCCGGTACCAACTATAGTGGCCTCAATATAACGGAGAGGGATACTGTGGTTGGCCACAATACGTCTGTCGTCACTGTAAGTGAGCTTGGGTCCATACTCTTGCGCAACGCCTTCTGGGTCCCTGCCCTCCAGCTCAAAGCACTGCGCAGAAGGGTCCTGTGCATCAGAGGATGGGGGCGTCAATGTTGATTGGGTCAGCAGGTTCCCCCAGACTCGTTTGCCTGTCACAGTTTCTTTCATGTGCTTTCTGAGGTCAGGACAGAGGGCTAACAGCTCTTTGAGGGGCACTGGAACCGTCACAGCGAGGACTTGCTTGAGAGTGCGCTTGGGTGCCTCTGGGTCCACCAGAGGGAAGGAGTAATGAAATTGACCGGTGTTCTGAGTGACTGTGGGTGAAGATGAAGGGGCGAGAGGCTGAGCGGGGGTAAAAGCTGAGGGGGCATTGATGGGCATCGCATTAGAGGTCTCACCTTCCTGAGGGGAGGCAGAGGGCATAGGAGTTGTAGAACTGGCAGTAGGTAATGGTCTGGCGATGGGTCGACCTTCCCCGGGGGCTCTCTGTGCTTGGGGAGCGAGGATGACTGCTCTAAAGGACGATGAGAAGGGGTCTGTAGGCATGGTCTGGGATGGAGGAGAGGGGTTCTTCGAGCTAGGGGAGCGAGCTTCCTGTACTGCTGGGGACTTGATCTCTTCTTCCACTGTGACTTTAGGGGCTTTATGCTTTGGGATCTCAACTCTGTTGAAACACACTTTCTTCCCTTTGGACTGATCACCCTTGCCTTTCCCAGCTTGGAAATTCACCCAAGCCTTAGCTAGGAACACTTGGAATTCTGGGTCCGAGGTCTTGCTTGGATCTGGCAGGTTGAAATTCATGCTAGAGGCGTGTAGGAATGCAGAGGGTTCAACCTCCAACTCTAACTCTACAGTGTAGTTGTTGTTGTAGGATGTAGTGTACAGAGCGACTGTGATATGAGGGGGGGGTCATGCACAAAACTGGTCAAGGAAGAGTTGGAAGGCCCTGCTTGCTGAGTGAGGATATGGTCTATGACTTTTTGGAGACCATAGATTCCTTCTATGCGTGGGCCCCCAAGGATGAGTTTGAGGGTGCGGGTGCCCTTGAGATATCAACGTAAGTGTCGAGGTGTTTACTCAGCTGCTGTTGTGCAAAGGAGATATCTGGGCGAGTGCCACATGTGATGTAGTTCAGGGATCCAATGAGCTGGCAGTAGGGGTATGTTCCATGCATGCAGCGGTGTCGGCATTGAGGGACTCTTTCACAACATGGGAGAGGCGTAAACCAGTCTCCATGGGGCTAGCCACAGGGTGGGCATCAGTGAGGCCATAAGCAATAACCAGACGATCAATTAGCACAGTCTGAGATGAGGAGAGGGTACGCGTGGTGTGGTCACGTTCCACTGTGATGCCAACACAGAACGACATGTCGCTGAGGTCAGAGACTTGCCATTCACTGTGGATCTGGTCCTTGAAACGAGAAAGAGTCGCCTTAGAGCTGCCCACATTGAAGAAGTCGTCGACGTGGATGGCGCACATGATCATGCCGTGTTCGTCTTGTCGATAATAGATGCAGTGTTCATATTGTAGCTGCATGAACCCTCAGGACATCATCTTCTCGTGCAAGGTCCAATTCCAGACTCACCCAGCTTGCTTCATCCCATAAAGGCCACATTGGAGTTCCCAGACCATATCTTCAGTACTGGGCTCAACAAATCCTTCAGGCTGTTCCATATAACAGACATCCTCCTCGTTGAGCAGACCATTGAGGAAAGTGGTCTTGATGTTGAGTTGTTCAATCTCCCAGTTGAGGGCAGCACCAATGCGGGCCAGGGTGCGGAAGGAGTCTAATTGTGCTGTCGGTGAGGAGGTCTTATTGAAGTCGACGCCGGCAACCACAGAGTATCCCTTGCACACATATCAGGCCTTAAAACAAATGGGGTCACCATCCTGATCTCACTTGATCTTGAATATTAGTTTACCCCGCATGATGGTTCAACCAGCAGGAACTGCAGATCAAGGTACCAGCTTGTAAACCCCAAGTTCGCAGAGGGAAGCAAACTCCTCCTCAAGTGTGGAATGCCATTGATCAGCATACGGAGATGCCACAGCAGCTCTGTAAGTAGTGGGTTCGTCAAACTGACTGTCAGAAATGATACCATCAGGGATAGCAGTGAAGAGGTCCTCGAGGTCTGCCTGAGAAGGGCAAGGGGGCGGCGGCAGATCATTGTCTGGAGCATCTTTGACGGTGGCCTGAAGGTTCTTGCGGCGGCTAGCAGAATCAAGAGAATTGAGGATGGCCTGCTGTATGGGCGAAGTATAGGGTAAGTTGGAGAAGATGCAAGCTGCTCAGAAGGCTTAGAAACACACATGGAATGACGTGGAACTGTGATGGGATTGGAATCCCTGTTCGAAAATGGCAAAGAAGGGGAAAAAGGTGCAGGGATGGGTAAAACAGGTACTGAAGGGGGGTCAGAAGGCCCGTCCGAAAGTGGTAAAGTGGGAGAAGAAGGTGCAGAGGTGGGCATAGAAGGAAGAATGACCCCGGGAAGAAGGGAATGAGGAGCAGAGTCATGGGACTCAATAAAAGAAACATGATAAGAAATGAAAACCTTGTGAGAAGCGCGGTGATAGCACCGGTACGCCTTCAAATCAGGAGAATACCCAATGAGGACACATTCAACAGAGCATGTGTAAATTTTGGGGTTGTGCTTATTCTGAATTAAGATGAAAGTGTGGCAGCTGATCTCGCGAAGATGATGGAGATTGGGTTTAGAGCCATACCAAGCTTCAAAGGGGGTGATCCCAGGTAGGGACTTAACGAGAACACGATTGGAAAGGTAACAAGTGGTAAGGATGAATTCATCCCAGCAGTTGGGTGGGAGGCCACAAGAGATCCACATTGCTTGGGCCTTACCCATAAGTGTACGGTGAACATGTTCGACACAGCCGTTTTGGGCAGAGGTGTGAGCCGAAGTAAATTGGTGAGTTGTGCCCCTGGAGGGCAACCAGGTCTTCATGTCGTTGTGTTTCAGTTCACCATTGTCAGACCAAAAGACACCAACCTTGAGACCAGTCTCAAGTTCATGTGCCTGCTCCCAGGCTTGAAGTGCGGGGAAGGCATCGGCCTTGGAAGACAGGGGGATCGCCCACATTAAAGACGAGAAATCATCTACAATGTCCATGATGTACTTATGCCCAGTGGCTGATGTTACATCAGGATGCTCCACCAGGTCTACGTGAACCTTCCCCAAATGCCACTCAGCCCGTTTCCCCTCTCTAACCTTCAGTACGGGTGTCCTAGTCTGTTTCCCAAGGATACACCCGTCACAAACGGTAGGATTAGAAGAAAGGTCAACCTGCATACCAGAAATGGCACCACTGCGCGCAAGGTCATAGACGGTGTGGTGGTTGATATGACCAAGACGGCAGTGCCAGGTCTCCAGGTTGGGGGTGCATTGGACTAAATATGTGTGCTGGGCTGAAATAGACGAGTTTGAGATAGTGCATAGTTTGCATGACATCAGAGTCCCAGAGAGTACGTGATTACCAGAGTGCAAGGTGAGCCAGCATTCACTGGAGGTGAAATGGGCTGTAAAGCCACATGATCCACACAGTGCAGACACAGAGATGAGTCATATGGTGGCAGATGGGATGTAGAGGATGTCCTCGAGTGTGACATGACAGCCACATGACACCTCTAGATGAATGTTACCTATACCAACAGCACATACACCAGAGCCTCCCACGCTGTTTATGATCCTCGGTGGAATGGGATGTAGCATGTAAAAGTCAGAGGCCTGGTTACTGATGTGCACAGAGGCCCTGGTGTCAATGAAGAATGGTTTGACGGTGGGGTTGATGACAGTATTGGTGCGCTGGTCTGGTGTGGTAATGCCAAGGTTGGTGAAGTTGAAAGGGGAGCTGTGGTGACGCCAATCAACAGAAGTGGTGAGCTCGCCCAGGTGTGCCATGTGTGCGTCGAACTCGAATTGGTCACCCTCAGGTAAGTTAAGGAGGAATTCAGGTGGGATAGAGTCATGGGTGAGGCCGGCAAATTCCGAGGTGTTACTGATAGTGGGTGATGGCATTTGGGGTGCTGTGACAGGGATGTTAGGCTGTATGGCCATGGACGCTAGGAATACTGCCCCCCCAGTCACAGAGTCCACAATATATGCGCAGCCGGAACTATCATATCGCACTGATGCAGGGCCTAAGATAGAGGAAGTGGTAGTGGGCGTACTCGCCCCAGAAGTGGTGTGACTGCCTCCCTTGCAGGCAAGCTTGTCAGCACGAATCTTAGCAAGTACCTCCTCCCAGCAGCCAGCCATGCCACCACCAGGTTGCCAACACCCGTCAACGGCATGGCCATGCTTGCTGCAGAGGGTGCACATTTTCTCACATGGAACGTACCCCCTACTGCCAGCTCATTGGATCCCTGAACTATATCACATGTGGCACTCGCCCAGATATCTCCTTTGCACAACAGCAGCTGAGTAAACACCTCGACGCTTACGGACCTGAGCATTGGGAGGCTGCAAAATGTGTTGTTCAATATCTCAAGGGCACCCACACCCTCAAACTTGTCCTTGGGGGCACCCATGTCACACGGCTCCTTGGATTCATGGACGCCAGCTATGCTACCTGCCCTGACACCCTCCGCTCTGTCGGAGATTATTGCTTCTTCCTTGGCTCTGGCATGATCACATGGAGCACACGCAGTCAGAAGACAGTCTCGCTGTCATCTTGCGAAGCCAAATACATCACCGCCTGCCACGCCACCCAAGAACTCGTCTGGCTACGTGCTCTCCTACGTGGCATTGGTTTCAAACAAACTGAATCCTCACCACTCTTATGCAACAACCAAGGCAGCATTGTATTGTTCAGGAACCCATCATTCTACACCTGTGTGAAGCACGTTGACATCAAATATCACTACATTCATGAACACATGGAAGCCAAGGAGGTTGCCCTCCAGTGGGTCGAAGGTACAAAAAACACTGCTGACGCCTTCACCAAAGCATTACCCTCAAAGACCTTCCAGTTACTTCGCAATGCCATGGGCCTGGCATAATCCGGATTCTAATTGAGAAGGAGTGTAGTCGCTACTTGAGGAGGAGTGTTGGAGCGGCAACTAGTGACCTTTGGAATATCAACCATTGTATATAATCATTGTCCCACGCTTCCTTCACCCTCAGTTGGTTATGCTACAGTACCACTGAGGACTAACAGTGTCTAGTTTCTACAGGTTATGAGCCCCGCTTCCTCATAGCAAGCGATTCGGCACCAGATCCAGACAGAACCGTACCTGACGAAACACCCATAGAAGCGTGTTTGTGTTGACGTCTTCAACGCAACTACCTTTCATTTAGGCCCCATTGGGACAACTCACAAACTTCATAAAAACAATGTCCTATTTGCCTGCCGGTGAACTTTACCAATTATCATCCCTTACACCCATCCCACTATCAGACGATGCCATGGGACCAAAGGTCGAAACCAAATCTGAAGGGAACACTGGGGGAACCCATACTCGTTCTTGAACCATTACTGAGGCCATCACACCAGCTAATACGAGTGCGGTCGTCATGCCAATCACCACACTGATGCTGGCAGCCCCCATTACAGCCTCTCAGCCTGCCTATTACATCCAGCATGCCCCCATCAGCATGCACATGGCCAAGCTCAACACTTGTTCCTTCAAGAAAATCCAGGAGCTTGACCACAGGAAGAATAATTGGTCTGATTGGTCGTTCACTATTAAGCTTGTCCTCAACCAACATCTTGTTGGGGGGTACCTCACTGGTGCCATCCTAGCACGAGACCTGCTCACAGAACCTGGCGCATACAACAACTGGACACTCAACAACATCGCTGTTGTATCAGCACTATGCTCACAAGTTAGCCACGAGGACCAGCGCCATCTGGAAGACGTCACTGATGCAAAGCAGGCATGGGGTATCCTTCACGAACACCATGAGAAAGTGGGCCCCATCGCCCAAATTCTCCTCATCCAGGAGGTCCCCACGAAGCGCTACACCTGTGGGCAGCATTTTTCCCTTACTAGCAGTGAGCTCAGTGACCTCGTACATCACATTTACCGGATTGGTATCCCCACCAAGGAAGTCTTCCTCTCCATCACTATGTTGAATGCCCTGTCTGGCGAACTCAACACTGTGCAGACTCAGGTAGCATCCCTACTGTCCTCTAGCACAAAGGATCGCCCATTTACATCTGCCAACATCCGTGCGCAACTCGACACTGAGCAGCAACTTCTTGACAATGAGAAGGCTCGCTCAACCAACATGGCACTCACCATCATCAACACCTCGTGCAGCTTGAATGGCATCACTTGAAAATGTCTTCTGGCTGTGTTGCTTCTTAGCCACTACAGAAGGACCTTCCTCATCTTCAGGTTTGTCCCCAGTGCCAACTACAGATTCCTCCATACCCTCTTTGTCTACAAGTCCCTCTTTGTCAATATCTGCCATTTCCACATCTCCATCGGTGTTCTCCCATTCTGTGGACAGACCCAAGTTATCCAGCTCCAAGCTAGGCCCTGGCATGTCCAGCACATGCCCTTTGGAGCTTGTGACCAACTGAGGGCGTGGTCTTGGCTTTGGAGAATTGGTGAGCATCTGTTTCTCATTCTGTGTGGTTTCATCAACAATGTCAGCCAGGCATTTGATTCCATGAGCTTTGGCCACCTCTTTCTCCTGCTGTATTTTTTCTGCTTGCGCGTTGTCCACTTTTTTTTGCTCTGAGGTACGCCTTTTTGGTTTGTCGTCACAAAGGATATATCAGGGGTGCTTATTAGCACTTGTAGGACGGGTATTGGGATGGGACATCACAAGAAAGATGAGGACAGAGAGTGAAAGACTGAAAGTTGACTGGTGTACAGAAAGACAAGAAAATATTAACCAATTTCCGGGCTATCACTCTCCCCATTGTGAGCATGCCTCAGCACATACCACATTCTCTATTGGCTTGGCATGCATTCAGTGCCCGGCACATCCCTTGTCCCCACTCAAGCTGTTCACGATGGTTCAAGACACCCACAGGATTGAAACACCACCAGTCATCTTTCTATAGCTACTCCTTTGGAAATGGAGGCTCAAATTATACAGGCACCACTCCCGGTATCCTTTGAGACTATCATGAAACACTTACTGGTATAACTTATATCCTTGTAATGCACACGGCTCTGCACTGATAAATATTTCTAGGTTGTGTTTGCAATGCAAGTGGCAATCCAATTGACCCAGCACTACCCCCACCACCTGTCTCTCAAAAACAGCCTGATGATTGGGCACCATATAGCAGCAGCCTTCAGTTCAAAGCTGCCGAGTTCATCTTCAAGGATGTGGAGCTGTCAGCTGGCAACATCAACAAGCTCTGCCAGTTCTGGGGAGAATCAAGTCTGGATCATGGAGGCAAGCCGCCCTTTGTAGATCATAAGGACCTCCACAACATGATCAATGCCACTCTACTGGGAAATGTTTCCTGGGAGAGCTTCAAACTGAAGTACAGTGGTGAATGTCCTTCGGGACAGGTCACACCATGGATGACTCAAACATACAAGTTCTGGTTCCATAATTCCCACTCAGTGGTGGAGAACATGTTCTCCAACCCGGATTTTGATGGAGAGATTGACTATGTACCCTACAGAGACTTCCTCGAGGAGGGCGAGACACACAGATATGAAAACTTCATGTCGGGAGACTGGGCTTGGAACCAAGCAGTGAGTCCTTTCTTACTACCCTCAATCTTACTTCATATTAACTACATCTTCTACTGTAATTAGGATGAAATCACAACGGACAAGGTCACCCATGGTGCCACGTTCGTTCCAATCATCCTTGGAAGTGACAAAACCACTGTCTCCATTGCAACCAGCCAAAACAACTACTGGCTGGTCTATCTCTCTATCGGGAATATTCATAACAATGTCCGTCGTGCACACCACAAGGCTGTAGTGCTCTTTGGATTCCTTGCCATTCCAAAGGGTAATTGCTTGCTTTTCTTAGTTTCCATTTACTAATTCTCAAACAGCAGCAAAGAAATACACAAACGACCCTGCATTCCACATTTTCAAAAAGCAGCTTTTTTGAACAGCCATGTCACGTATGCTTGAATCTCTGAAACTGGGAATGTCGACGCCCGTGGTGGTGCAATGTCCTGATCGCCACTTCTGCCGTGTGATTTTCAGGATCGGCCCCTACATCACTGATTACCCTGAGCAAGTGCTTGTATCCAGCATTGTACAAAATTGGTGTGGCAGGTTAGATCCCATTTCAATGTCCATGTCATGGCACTGATCAGTTTTTTCCTCATTCTTAGATGCATCACATTTCCAAACAACCCCAATGGTGGAGGTGCTCCACACATGTCAATGCTCACAAAGGCCCTTGTTGAGGAGTTGCTGCTTGGCACATTGTGGGACAAATGGGGTGTTGATGGCAACATTGCAGTAAGTGGCTGCCCTATGTGACAACATTTGGCCCTTCTCATTTGCAACACAGTCCAGCCATTTACAGATGACTTCCCCATGCCAACATCTGTCAGCTCCTTGCACCTGATATCCTTCATCAGTTAGTAAAGGGAACCTTCAAAGACCACTTGGTAGAATGGGTCGGGAAATACCTTGAGCAGGAGTACAGAAAGGCTGGTGCAAAAGACTACTTAGCAGATATTGACCATCAGTAGGTTGATGCGTGTCAGCAAATGATGAACTCTACTGATACCCTAGGACTCAGAATTGCAGTAGCACCATCATTTCCAGGTTTATCAAGATTCCCATATGGTTATGGATTTTTGCAGTGGACTGGTGATGATTCAAAGGCACTCATGAAGGTAAATGATTTTATGTTACTCTGGCACAAATCTCACTTCAAGTACTACTACATGCAGGTCTACCTTTCAGCAATCGAGGGCCACATTCCTGATGATGTTGTGCAGACATTCCGTGCATTCTTTGAGTTTTGCTATACCATTCAGAAGGACGTGATCACAGAGACGCTTGAAGAACTGCGAGATGCACTAGAACACTTTCATCACCATCATGAAATTTTTCATGATATGGGTATCCGTGTTGAAGGTTTCTCTCTCCCACGGCAACATTCCCTGATCCACTACGAAGCTCTAATACACATGTTCGGTTCACTGAATGGTTTGTGTACATCAATTACCAAATCTAAGCACATCGCCGCAGTCAAGAAGCCCTGGCAGCAATTGAGTAAACACCATGCTCTCGGTCAAATCCTGTGAATCAACCAATGCCTTGCAAAACTTGCTGCAGCTCTCACAGACTTCAAGGTGCAGGAGATGCTATCAGCCTCCACACAATTGATTGACTGCCCCCCCATGATCCCACACCCAGGCTGGAGACAGACATTGGCAAGCATGATGGAGATGAGCCAGAAGATGGCAACTTGAACATTGAAGAGCAGGCTGAAGATGGCGACACAGAAGTTGTTAATGAGCAGCCTGGACTGGCTCATTCGGATGTCAAAACTAGCTCAGTCCCCAGGTGAGTGTTGAGCAATCTTTGAGAATCCACTGGGCTGACATCAAGTTGCATGTCTTCAAGCCCACTGACATGCCAAGACTGTTCTTGCCCTCGCCATTGAACTAGGGTTGCCCACTTTATCTAACCTCATTGGCCGCTTTTTACTTGACCAACTCAAACCCACCAATCCTACTGCACAAGCTTGCCATTTAACAGCATTCACTGGTCATATCAAGATATCCCATTCTGCAACAGCAACTTTTGTTGCCCCAAGTGACCCAAGCGGTATCAGAAGGATGCAGCAAGAACAAATCTGTGCAACGCCCTCGTGGCATCATGGCCCTGCAAGATACAATCATGTCTTCGTAAGCTCAGATGATAGCTGTGAAGGCATGTTGAGCATGGAAATCACTTGTGTATTTTTTTTTCTCATTTGTCTTCACCAATGGTCATACTTATTCGTGTGCTCTTATTCAGTGGTTTGATCACATAGCTGATAGACCTGATGATTTGACAGGCATGTGGATGGTTGCACCATCGTGCAACGACGATGGCTCCCAGCACCTCGCTGTCATTCATGTAGACAGCATTGTCCACAGTGCACATTTATTACCCATATAGCCTTTCACAACTCACTTGATCTCTACCGCAAATTCTATGTTAATCACTTTGCTGACCACCATGCATTCGAGCTAGCTTCATAGTTGGGAAACATGTCTTATTAGCACTTTTATTATCTTCCTGTCTTGTGTGCTTAATGAAATTGGTGTGCATCCAATGACAAGACACCAAAGATTGGCCGGGACTGGCAAGACATCATCCAGTGTATCTTCACGTCTTGATGTGCTTCACAGAATTTTGTAGAGGCTTAAGATCAATAAGTTCGTTTAAATTCCAAATAAGTCTAATTTAGATTTTTTTTCAAATTACTGATGCACTTGAGATCACACTAATGAGCTCACTGACATGGAGCATGTCCCTCATTAGGTTTCGAAGGTTTCGGAAAGGATGATTGGTGACCTGGGGAGCTGAAGAGCCTGAGGTTCCTTCTCCTGATGAATCATCATCACTAGTATCATCAGAGGCTTCCATAACTTACATGGTCTTCTTTGCCTTCAGTTTTGGTGGATGGATTGGAGGTGGCAAACTTTGTAAGAGAGTTGTGTTGACACTTGACCATCCATGCATTAAGGATTATCCCTTGAAGGATTTGCTGCAAGGTGGTGAGAAGCGTGTGGTAATCAGGGTGCTCACAGCCAAGACAGGTGTGATCAAGAAGGGCGAAAAAGTATGATAGACTGCCGGTTTGACTTATTGAGCCATGGTGAATGTGAAGAAGAGCCCAGATGAAGTTCATGACAAGATGGAAAAGCCTGAACCCAAGTTGAAGATTCTGTAGCCTTGTGAACATGTTGACATCTTTGGTTCTCAATATCTTCGCCCCTCATATACGTGCATTGGTCGACTGATCATTGATGCTAGGAATTGCCCTGTTGGATAGTTGTTGATGTGTCATCTTCAGCTGGTTAACATAGACATTGTGGATGACTGCAATATTTCCTGTATTTGAGCTCTCGTCGATAGTTGATGTTCACTATGGATACTGTTTGGTGCGATGACTAGCAGCAGGCAATTTACGGCATTCCTTGTATTGCAACGTAAGATGCAGATGAACAGTTGTAAGTCGAAAAGCTAGAACAATGATTCAGGAGAATATCAACTATGTGAATCTGGAGTTGACTCTGGAAACTCAGTCGCTGATCGGATGTGGGGCGTATGTCAGAATGTGTATGTCAGAATTGAAATGAAGATCGGTCGTGTTTTGAGCTCGCTGAAGCATTGGGGCAAGGCACATTTGTTCAAGGCTTCCACTATGAACTTCGTAGAGGATGGTGAAGGTCCCTGACTAGACTTTGGCAGGTGCAAATGAATGCTGCTTCATGAAAATTGAAGTGCTGATATTGATGTTATCGTAGCACATGAGATGCGGCCCTTGAGCAATCTGTGATGCACACTCTAAGCAGTGTTTTGCAAGGTTATTGATCAGGTTGAGGAGCGACAGGAATGATATACATAGGCCGCATCTGTGCAGGGCTTTGATCGTTTGACGTGATGCCCCACTCGTCCAGAGAGAAAGTGTGAATGGGGCAGTGAAGTAGTTACTTTGATTGGAACACTGCTTTGCAAGCTGTGTCACAACGGCATGGCAAGCCTTCAAGTTTGTGAAAGTTATATATTGCATGACAAAAGGGTATGGGGTGGCCTACTGTACTACTGTCTTTGATTTTATTCTCTTTCGCCCCCCACTCTGTCTGCATCGTGGCACCGAGGATTTGACAAAGGATGGGGGACTCTGGGTCAACATTAGCACTCATAAATGAGTTCATGTCCCAACTTGTCAGGAAGTCGGGCGTGATAGAGTCCAAGGTGATTTGCAGTGCAGCTTTCACATGATCCATTTCATCATAAATCATTTTTGTGACACTTGTGATCACATGGGGTTGCATCCATCGGAAGACTTATGCCTGGCCCTGAGGATCATTGCAGATAAGGTTGAGAAGTTTCTCCAACTTGCCTGAAGTAATGTCAGAGGGATTTCCATACATGTGGTCTCAGTATGTCACAAATTGTCCATTAGATGGGTCCATGACCTTGAGAATGAGATCAAGAAATGACATGCGGCCATCTTGAAGAATGGCCACAACCTGGATGATATGCTTGGTTTGCTTGTCTACACCACCAGAGGTAGATTGTGTCTCCAACATCACAGGATCATGTCCAGAAAGGCCAGTTGGGTGTGTGTGAAGACAGAGCATGTAGGACAATGGTTATAGACTTAACGGACTTAGCACAACTTAGCAGAGTCGATCAACAACTTATCCCTCTTACACATGGCCTCAGTCAACCCTAAAAAGGCTTATCAATCACATTATTGTGAGAATCTGTGCAACCCTAGTAAACCTCAATGGATTTTACCAGTCCGTCTATCAACAGCTTGCCTCATAGTATGGATTGGTCACAGGTCTATGCTGCAGTGGTACTGCAACCAACCAACCACTGGTATCTGATGCTTTTTCAGTGTTAATCTATATATTCAGTCTTAACCTATAACAGTTTGTCCCCGTACTGTCTTTGATGCAAACACCTGTCATAAAGTGTCATCATCCAGACTTCATCCAGCAGTGCCTCATTTGGGTCCTCTCACTTTCACCACTCCCGAAAGAAGCCTGAGAGTGGTTGAAAAGTAACAGTGATGTGATGAAAATAATCTGCCAGTATTTTGAGACCAGCCAAACATCAGGTCCTCCGCAGAAGAAACAACTCACTTCACCAAATCATGCTCCAGAAGCTCAACATCATGTATCGTCCTCAACACATCGAAAAGTACTAGTATAGATGGACAGTTTCAGACCACCTTTACCACCTCTCCACCTTCATGACCACACCCTTGGCAGCACTTTTCCGCTGTTCCCACACCATTTAGGGGGGGTTCTTTGGCACATCACAATTGACCTAATAGGTGTCTGCCCTCGCCGATGGGCCCTGCTATTCCCCAGACAGGATTCACAGCATCTAGTCACCCTCCACTGTCAATCTGCTGTCAATCCCTTTTCATGCAAGATGCCTGCTAGCGTGTATTGTAATACCCTCTGGAGGCTCATGAGACCTCTCTGCTTCTTGTATTATGTGACTGTTCCCCAACCCTCTTGTCTTCACCCATCTGTTGTGAATCTGTTTTGTATGTTATCCTGTCTTTCATGTTTGTTCCATTCTATGTTTGTTTCATTTTTATGCTTCTTTATTTTATTTCTTTTAATTGTCAGTTAAATCACAACAAGCAAACTCTTTATTGGATGTTGTACTAACAAAACTACTGAAATCTACAAATGTGACACAACAATTTGTACATGCAGAAGAGCATCAAGACCTTCAAGAAAATGGACATGAGCAAGATAAGTGTTAGATGTCCAAGAGTAACCAACAATGTACAACTACTGGCACACAGGGCAAGCCTACTTACTTCCCACGCACACATCGGGTTCCTTCACTGCAGCCTCTGGATGAGGTTTGATTGGATGCTCGGGAGCCTGAGGAGTTTGCGCGTAAGGTTGGGGATTGGACGTTGTGGCATTGTTGGGATATGGGCTCCTGCGGACTGCGGGGAAGGCATGAAACTGGGAGTTGGGTTGACCAGGTTGGCTGCAGTAGTAGTAACCAGCCATGTCACTGTATGGAGGCGGGCCCGCAGCTCGTCTGTCTCAGAGTAGGGGGGATGATATCGAGTGTAATGCATGTCCATTGGTGCAAATGCACCCGGATGAGGTTGAAGCTGTGTGTCAGGGACATGCGGACCATACCATCTGCCTCTCCGTGGCCATTGTCCTGCAGCTGGCGGTACATATCACCTTGCATTCCCCTCAGTGGGATGCCAGGGACTGGGAGATGTTCAGCAAACCCTTGCAGAGGCTGATATTGTTGGGCATAAGGGTCACGTGTCTTGTAGTGCATGGGAGTGCCTTGTTGCAGAGGATAATAATTATATTCTGACTGAGGGGGGACAGGCTCACAGTGAGCAGTAGTCAAATTGTCTTGCAACGTCTCGGATGGACTCTCCAGCAGATGATTTGCGTTGCTCGGTGTGGCAGAACCCAGACAACCCTCTTCTGCCGCCAGAAAGTTGGCAGACGGTGCAGACAGGGAGACAATGTTGCTGTTACCAGGGTACCTTCTCTTTCAAAGACTGAACACATTGTCAGGATCCTGGTCCTTGACAACATGGGTCTTTGTCACAGGCCTAGGCTTCGGTTGTATGGCTAGGGAGTTGGTGGATGAGGTTGGTGGTTGTGAAACAGGGGGTGTGAATCCGTTGGCATGGTAGCAGCAGGTAGTTCAGCTGACTTGGGGCCTGGATGGGCAGGGCTGGCAGACCCCCTTGTTGATCCTCGGGATTGACAGGTTCCATCAGTTCAGCATGAGCTTGGCTAGTAGAAGCAGTTGTAGTGGGATCTGTATGATGTTGCTGGGAGGGGGCCCTGGATTTTGAACAAGGACATGCAGACACTCTTTGGGAACGTCCGGTGGCACCTGAGTAACATCTTGAGTGGCTACCTGAGTAGACCCCGAAGGTTGTTTAGTGGCCTGAAACTTCGCAGGCACTGAATCCAGGGCGTCATCAGAGGAGATGGTTGATGGAGAGTGGACTGGGCGTTTGTGGTGAGCATTCTTACTGGTTTGGGCTTTCACCTTTGCCTTTGCCTTGGAGGTTGCACTTCAGTGGTGGACAGTGGAGCTGCAGCTCACTTTTTGAGCACACAAGATGAGGTGTCGGTGATGACCTTGCGCTTCTGTGATGATGGCAACTGCTCATACTCTGAGGTGTCTGTTTCCTTGAGGATCTTGTCAGGCTTGCTACCTTTGCCAGCACCTGTGTCTCCTTTGCCAGGCTGGTACTCAGAGCCTGACGCACTACTCACATCACCACTCTCACTGTCAACAGCAAGCTTCTTCAGACTTTTCCTAGTGCACATAATAACAACCTCGGGCTTCTTCCAGACGCAAGTGGGCCTAGGATTTTGGACTGAAGGGCTGGCCACTTCCTCAATGCCATCTGAGTCATGAATGGAGGGGGGAGCATGGCGAACCTACCATTGGGGGGGTCCAGGAACATCGTCTGAGTCTGGGATGGAGATGGTGTTGATGTCACGTGATGGCTGACTGGCAGGCTTCTTGATGAATTGACAAACATTCACTTGGCATGGTGAAAGAAACTAAGTCCTTCCCGGGTGTTAAGGGGTCAGGACAAAGGAAAGAGTGAAATGAAGGGTGCAATAAGTTTGACCCTAAAGGGATTCACTGGTGAGTGGAACCCTGGAAGGGTGAGTCCATTGGTCTGAAGAATGGCAGGTTGGGAGATAGAAGAAACCTGGGTTCGTCCCAAGGTGAGTGAGCAGATAGCAGGTAAAGGAATAGAGGGCGGGTTGTGCTGCAGCGGGTTCGTTGTTGTTGTTCTTACTTGTGCTTAGACCTTAAGTGTGTGGTGACAAAGATGCGATTCAAAATGACCAAGTACAGACTTATATAGTCTGGGCATACCCATGACTGCGTCAAACAATGTCAAAACATAAAGGATAAGGACCCAAGTGGTTTGGGTAACTGTATAAGGTGGATGATGGGTGAAGAATCTACATACATGGACAAATGGGGCTCACGGCCAAGACTTATTAACACATTGGAATGGACAAGGACGGACCTGGATGGTTGAAGGGGGCTGAACCTGTAAATGAAGACAGGTTCCATGGCTAACAGGTCACGGGTGGGAGCAGGTGAGAGCAGGTTGGGTGTCGGATTGGATGAATCATGGATAGAGAGTCGAGGAAATGGATCGTGGCATTAGGAGGAGTGAGTTCAAAGCCGGATATGCAGACGAAGGATGCTTGCAGGCGTAGGGAACGTCAGTTCCCTACATCTGCGGGGGACTTTGCTACTGACTGTCCTCAGGCAGTCACATGATCGTGGACAAAGAAGCCGCATGGCCGCCTCATGGCCATTGGGGGTCTTCCTGCGCGGAATTCCTTCTTTTCCCTCTCTCTCCTTCTTCCATCCCACCATACAGCTCGCCCTATTGACTTCACTTCCAATGTTTTCCTCTATTCTCAAGCCAACCGCTCCCATCAATCCACTCGAGGCTCAGAAGTCAGCCGCCAAGGACCTGTTCGTGGCTGCCGCTGCCAAGGTCCATGTGGTAGTGATGTCGAGGCCCGGTGACGGCGAGGGATTGGAGGATGAAAGGAGGATGTGGATGGAGGAGTGGAGGGCTGTAACTGTGAGTGGTCCGCCTAAGAATGTTGGGTGGTTGCTGATGAACATAGCCAGGTATGATGGCTGCTCACCAACGAGCCCAGGAGGTAGGGATCAAGACCCCAATCCCCCCCGCCGTCCTTCAAGAGATGAACTTAGCTGACGAGGCTTTCAAGAAGATGCAAGATGCAGCCATTGGGCCCACTGCACCCCTTTCCCCCGCCAGGGTCGGGTCTCCTATGGCGCAGGACCCAGCAGATGAACCCCCAAGGGCTTCCAGCCTGTTTCCTTCAATTTCGTCATGGGCCACAGGCTGCAGCAAGATGGAGGTCGTGATCGACAAGGGGAAGGGGAGGAAGGTGAGTGACGCCGTCGGATAGGATAAAGGATGGCTAACATTGACTTCTCCCAGTGGTCCCGCCAGGACCTCACCCAGGAGGAGACGGGCCTGGTCATCCCTAAGGGGATGACCTTGCACATCATCCAATGCGCTAAATGCGAGGCCTCCAAGATGCCCTGCATCAGGCCAGCTGGAATGTCGTGCCAGAAATGCACAACCCTCAAGCACAAGTGCATGTACACCTCGAGGGGTAAGCCTGGAGGTGGCGGCTCTGCAGGTACATCATTGTTACATGACCCGGGCTATGACCCGCTGACAGACCAGGGTTCTCAGCTCACCCGACCCGCCCTACTGCTGTCAAGGTGGGTCCTTCAACCTGGGCTCGGGCTCCCACTGCCAGCGACAAAGAAGAGGACGAAGGATTGGAGATTGTCATGAAAGTGGGCCCGAAGGAAGTAAAGGGTAAGGGTAAGGGACAGGCAATCTCGCTGTCTGTGCAGGAGTCCAACGAGCTGATGAAGCTCGTCATGACGTCCAAGGCGAAGGTGCGGGATGCCCAGGCTTGACTCCTCGAGCTGGAGTCCAAGGTCTTGACCATCAAGGGTCTCCTGGAATGCCGGCATGGCTAGTAGATAGATTGTCCGCCCACCAGTAGTATGTAGCCCGTCCGTTCTGTGTATGTCATCCGTGCCCGTGCCCATGTCCGTGTCCGTACCCATTCCAACCCGTTGGTGTCTGAAAGAAATGGTAAAGTCTTCGTAAGCGTCAAAGATGAACGTGAAGTGAAATATAAATGGATAAGGGAGCACATCCCAGCTTTTTCACGGGTACCCGCCCGTCTTGTCTTCTTCCTCTGGTCTTCCGCTTCTACTTTTCTAGTCGATGACCCTGCCTGGTGAATAGCCAGCCATTCTATGTGATGGATAAGGGAGGAATATATCATATAAACGGGCGCAGTCCCTATTGCACGTTAGAAAGTGAATGCTGCGATGGGTATAGTAGAGGGACACAAAGAAGAGCAGGTGAGATTTTGTTAGAGCAGATTTGTTGTTGTCCGTGTTTTTCTGTTGTATGTAAATTGGTTGGGGTGTTTTCTTTGTTTTCTGTATGTTTTAGGCAGCGTCATAGGAAAGGAAACAGAGCACCGGCCGAAACCCAGGGTAAAACAGAGGAGTATCGTACTAAGGAAATGACTGTGCTTGATCAAGATAGGGGTTATTCAAAGTCGTCGGGGACGGGTTCTTCATCGTCAGGCTCATTGTCCTCTATCCCTGCCAGATGATCCAGTTCTTCTTCGTCTAACCCTGTGATGGTAGTGACCGCTATGCGAGACCTCGAGCGCGGATGGTAGGATAGCAAGCAGAATGTGGCAAAGTGAAGCTTGGAGACGGACCCGTCCAACTCGGCCAACAGGTACGAACCACCAGTTGTCTGGTGAAGGACAACCATGTGACCTGTATACCGCGGCTTGGTCTTTCGGTTCAGCTCCTTTTCGACCCTAGAGTTTCAAATGAGAACTAGACCTCCAGGGGAGAAGTTGTAGTCCTTGATCTGATTCTTGAAGGTCTCTTTGAACTGGCAAAGCGGGACTTGAAGACTTTGGAGCAGATTCCATCCAAGTCCTCTTGTCGTTTCTGCAGTTGGCGGGCTCGCCATGCAATGAGACCTGTAGTAGAGAACGGGTCCGTGTTGGGTAGCGGGACAAGGTAAGTAGCTTCTGCGAGATCAAAGGGGAAAAGCAGCTCGACACCATGGACCATAAAATAAGGTGAGAGACCAGTGGACTTGACAATAGTTACTCGTTCCGCCCAGAAGACAGAGTGAGCTGACTGATACCAGCAAGACTCGTCCCCCTCAGCACTTTTGATGATCACTTCGTGAACATCATAATGCCTATGCTCAATGATTCCGTTGGCCTGAGAGTTATAGGGCGAAATGCGGATATGGCAAATATTATACCTGGAAGCAAGGATGTCTAAAGCCTGGATAAATGCAGGACCATTGTCAGTTACAATTTCAGAAAGCAGGCCCCATCTGCAGAGGATGTCCTCGAAGATATAGGCAGCCAGTGCTACACCGTTTTCAGCTTGAAGCATCCACCACTCTGGATAAGCAGAGAGCGCGTAACGGGCTTGAATGATGTACCTGTAACCACCCGCCTTGGGCATCAGCATTGTGTCGATGTGAGCCTTGTGAAAGAGACCCCCAATAACGGGTATGGATGGTGGGATATGAAGTTTTGTGGTCTGGCGGATTTGGCATTTGTGACATGTACAGATATACCACTTGACGTCTTCGACGAGCAACGGCCACCAGAAGTGCAGAAGGAGTCGTGTACGGACTGTGAAGACACCTTTGTGCCCGAGGTCATCATGAGCCTCCTTGATCAGCCTGTAATGCTTCTCCTCTGGGACGACCAGCTGATGACGGCCGTGAGGCTCTCGACACCAAAGGGAACCGTCTAGGAGAAAGAAGTGGGTGACGGAGTTGATGAAGGACACATGCTCGGCCTCTGAGAGGTCAGGCAGGTGGTCTCGAGTCTCTAGAAAGGCCTGGATCCGCTCCACCTTGCTTTCTCTGAGGGCGGCCTTCGCAGACCTGGGAATAGAGGGTTCGACGACTGTGTTAGTAGCGGGGGTCATGAAGGAAAAATAGAAAGGGGGCTCTATGGGTGAGCGTGTTCTAGACAGGGGCTCAACCCACGAGGGAGTGCGCTCTAGGGACAATGATAAGTTAGTGACTGCAGGGAGGGGACTCCCTCGGTCATTGAGCACGATCATGGAGAAAGAATAGAAGTCGTCCAACCAATCCTCGTGGTCGTCAAGGACTGGCAGGTCGCTATCTGCTTAGGGTCTGCGAGACAGGCCGTCGGGTCCTGCATGTTTCTCGGCCGGGACATGAACCAGCTTGAACGAGAACAGCAGGATCCCAGCTATCCATTTGTTGATGGTTGTGTTGGGTTGGAGATCCGGGTTATTGATCATCCCTTTGACGTACTTGGCATCGAGCTCCACTGTAAAGTTAGTAATACCAAATGTGTAGATGCGGACAGCACGCAGGGCATGGAACAATCCATACAGTTCTAGCTTGGCTTGGGAATAGTGACTTTCCACCTCATTCAGGGTGATGGACCCGAACCGGTTTGGGTAGCACTTTCCGTCCTCGCCAATCTGGAACAGGATATAACCAACAGCGATGACAGAGGTGTCCACGGCAAGAATGACTTCCTGCCCGCACTGGTAGTCTATTCGACAGAGTGTGGGGGACTTTGCTATTTCGTCCTTGAGACACTGCATAGCAACCTGGTGCGTATCATCCCATTCAAAGGGAACACCTTTGTGGGTTAGGTTGATGAGTGGACTCGCGATTTTGGCAAAATCCTTGATGAAAATACGCACCACCCCACAGACTCCCAAGAAGCCACAGACGTGAGTCACATTGGCGCACTCAGGCCAGTCTCAGATTTTCTGCACTTTGTCTTCGTGTGGAACCTGACCCTCGAGGGTACACTTGTGCCCGATGATGGTCGCATCAGGGGAAGCAAGGACGAACTTCTTGGCAGACACAGTGGCCCCTACATTCTGCAAACACTGCAGGATGCAGTTCATGGTCCCAGCATGACTCCAAATGAAACAACAGATCCCCGGGTTCCCAGGGATGGTCTCGTAAGTCCCATCCGCTGCCTGGTATCGCGTCTGCTCTGATTTGATGGGAACATCATCCACAAAAGGCATGGTATGCTGAGGTATCTCGTCCTGCAGGATAAAGGCCATGTCAGCTTGGAATATCTGCACCGCATTGGTGTGCCCCATGGGAAGCGAGGTGAGGCGATGTGGACCCAGGGGCATCCCAAAGGTCGTCAGGTCACGAGAGTCGACGCGAAGAACCAAGTGGTCATAACCCACGAAAAGGTCAAGCATGCCATATACTGCGTAACCAGCAAAGGACTCTGCGAGGTGTTCTATGAAAGGAGGGACAGATGCATCACGGATTGACACCCCGTTCAGGGGTTGCAGGTCGTGGATGATTGAAGGGACTTCCCATCCTTCTTGACTACACAGAACCATCATGAGCGGTATGCTGCACTAGATGGGTCGTATACACCCACTGCAATCTTCTCCTTGATGATCGTGATGACCTGATCATGAATGGCAGGTGGGATAGGGATGTTGCACTGCACCCAGGGAGTATGGGACACGGTTGTGAACTTTACTGGAGGGAAGAAGTGCTCGTCAAAGGATCCGCATTCTGAGGCGTCCCAGGCAAAAGCCATCTCATGGTCACAGACCAGCCAGCGGATGAGCTTGACCTCCTCTGGCCACAGCCATTTGGCTGGGTCGAGGTCCAAGGCTTCTGTGCATTCTGCAGTGAAGCGCACACCTGGAATGAAATCAGGTGGATTAGTAGGAAGGGGCTTTAGACCCACTAAGGGATCGTCGGGCAAGTGACGGACAATCCTGAACCCCTCCGCTAAAGGGGCAGGGACTGCGACGACCTTCTTGCCCACGGGCTTGTATGCCAACCCATGATGAGTAGAGTCAAGGGAACCCTC
The DNA here is from genome assembly GCA_014904835.1 of Paxillus ammoniavirescens. Taxonomy (NCBI): domain Eukaryota; kingdom Fungi; phylum Basidiomycota; class Agaricomycetes; order Boletales; family Paxillaceae; genus Paxillus; species Paxillus ammoniavirescens. The sequence continues at coordinate 41,761 of MU121084.1, forward strand.
TGGCTTGTAGACCAGAGCATGACACGAGGGATCAAAAGGATAAAGAGAGTCTAGAATAGGAATGGCAGTGGGAGTAGGGACGGATTGAGTAGAGGAAAGATAATCATAAGTCGTGGACCAGGTTCCACAGTCGAGAGAAGGAGCAGGAAGGCCCAATGCATGGGCGCAAGAGAATGAGCAAAACAAAAACGAAGATGCATGGGGTGCTAGAAATGGATAGCACAAGTTGAATATAGCAGAGTCCGGACAAATACTAGGATCTCCCCAGCCGTTAGGCGGATCATTGATTCTCAAAAACCCATTTCCACAATACTTTGGTGGTTGGAACAGTGGATTCCGCGTTTGCAACACGGGCACCCTTCTGTCCATGGGCGAGTGGGAAGTTTGTATTCCTTACCAGGGTTTGGGTCACAAAGAGTCATGTTCTGTGACCCGTCAGGGAAGTCGTCCATGGTTGCACTCATTAGGCAGTGGAAGGGCCTGCCGAGGAGCATGTCGAAATTGGCCCGGGGTAGGATCTGGACTTGGACGCATACGTCGTCCGCCCCAACATTGAGGCGCAAGTTCTCCAGGACCCCTAGGGTCATATCTGTCTGAGTGTTGACGCTGGTCATGTTCATGAGATGGTCTGAGCGGATAGGCAACCCGATCGATTCCCAGACCCGTCGAGGCATGGCGATGATCTCAGATCCGGAGTCCAAGACGCAATTAATAGTCTTGTCCGTCCCATTGACCTTGGCTTTGAGGCAGCACAAGGGTAGGCTATGGTGCGCAACGATGAGGCCATCGTCGCTCTTGAGGACTCAATCACCATATTCCTGGCTGACGCTACCCGGGTTGCGACCAGACAGCTCGTGAACGTGCACTGTTGGCGTGGTGGCGTGCGCGACTAGGGGTGCAGTGACCCGCTTGGTCGTTGTCATGTCGTGGAACTGCTTCCTAAAGTTGGGTGATACTGCAAACAGGTCTTTCATGGGCACGGGTATGCTCGCTTCTAGAACCCACTCGAGCACCTGCTTTGGAGCGGTCTCGTCCTCGAGGGCAAAGGAATATCTGTACTGATTTGGGGGTAAAGGATTAGCAGCAACAGGTCTCGATGACGCAGACAAAGAAGATGAAGCAGTAGGAACAGCTCTAGCAGGTGGGGTTGCAGCTGAGGGCGGGTTACTAGGTAGCTGCAGAACCTCAGGGGTTTTCTTCCGCGCTTCCTGTAACTCTGGTGAGACTATCTCGTCCTCTACAGTAGCTGCATGAGACTTCCCCTGCCCAGATGGGCAAAGAGGAATCTCCACCCCGTCAAAGCAGACCCGCTCTGCACGGGGCTGCTCTGTCGCATTCCTGTCAGCTTGATAGCTTGCCCAGGCTTTAGCGAAGTAGGGCTGAAATTCAGGGTCAGTGGAATACGGGTGATGAGAGTGTTCTGAGTTGTCCACCATGCTGAGAAAAGCGGATGGTTCTATCTCGAGTTCAACTTCCCCTTCAGGGCTTGGACCTTAAGTGTGTGGTGACAGAAGATAAGATTCAAAATGACTAAGTACAGACTTTTATAGTCCGGGCATACCCATGACTGCGTCAAACAACATCAAAACATAAATGATAAAGACCCGAGCGGGTTGGGTAACAGTATAAGGTCGTTGACAGGTGAAGAAGCTACATACATGGACAAATGGGGCTCACGGCCAAGACTTACCAACACATTGGAATGGACAAGGATGGACCCGGATGGTTGAAGAGTGCTGAACCTGTAAATGAAAGCGGGTTCTGTGGCTAACAGGGCACAGGTGAGAGCAGGTGAGAGCAGGTTGGGCGTCAGATTGTATGAATCCTGGATAGAGCATTGAGGGAATGGATGGTGACATTAAGAGGAGTTAGTACGATGCCAGATGCACAGATGAAGGACACGTGCAGGCGTAGGGAACGTCAGTTCCCTACAGCGGTGATCAGCCTCAGCAGAACTTCAGCCTCAGCAGGACAGCCGCTACCGTGACTTCCATCCTCAACGAGGGCTTTGAGACTATCCACAACCAATTCACCAAGCTTGGTGTTCGAGTTGGGATGCCAGCTCAGCAGGTCATAGCTTGCTTCACTGTGTGTGACCAAGCTACCTGGATAGGGATACAGGATCAGATGTGTGCAAGGGGTGCGATGTGCTCATCCCATAGGGGATGTGCACTCTGAGAAGTGCTCAAGGTGAGCTCTAACCACAAGGGGTGTCCCTGGTGTGAGAAATGGGAAACCTGGCTGGAGGGTCAGGCAGAAAGTGCACGGAAGGGAAAGGATGTGCAAGGATGTGCACAGATGGGCAAGGATGCGCACAGAGTGTGCACAGATGGGCAAGGATGTGCACGGATGCACAAGGAATGGGTGAAAAAATAGCAAAGAATGTCATGACAGATGTCACTGGGGCATGATATAGGCTTCCCCACGCTAGGGGATGCTGGCCTATGATGGGTGCGTCGGATATGCTAATGATACCTAGAAAATGCTGGGTGTGCAGCTGTCGCACAGAGAAGGAAACTAATGGGCAGATCAACAGCAGGTTGATTGGGTGATGAAGGATTTATACAGGACAAAAGATTCATACAGGACAAAAGTTAGCTACATCCTTATAGTCTCAGAATCTCCCAAGACATGACAGAACCATAATGGACACATACCAAATAAGGCTCAGGTGGATAGGACTGGTGGGCGCATGGGATAACCATGGGCCCGGGCGAGGATAGGATGATGCAAGATGCTCCGGATATGCACCGGGTAGTGTGGGAAAACTGGATGAGGTCTCGTGCAGTCATGCACAGAATGCCTGGCCAATGCACACAAGATCTAATGGCGACAATGCTAGTAGGGGTGAGATGCAAACACGCAGCGAAGGATGATGCTGCCCATGGCTCAGGTGAGGGTAGCATAGCATAAGATGTATCGGGTGAGCACTGGATAGTGTGGGAAAACTGGCTGAGGTCTCGCGCAGCCATGTGCAGAATGTGATGCTGGTATATATAGCTGGAAACCTGTATGGATGACATCTGCAGCAGTAGGGAACTGGAGTTCCCTACACCACAAAGCAATTTTCACGCACCAATATGTTCAATGACTGGAATATTTATCAAAAATACTTCACTGCCAACAAGGCACGTGAGCTCGCAAGGCTTCCAGACGCTGACAGCATCACTGCAACACCAAGTAAGTCTTCTACAGGTATCCTATAGCTTGTATTCACTATTTATTGTAGTTAGATATAAGCTCAGTGGACTACTATGCAGTAAGTCACTAGATTCACCTGTAGTTAGATATAAACTCCGAGCCTTCGCAGACTAGACTCGTTTCTCTCCCACCAGTCTTCCATGTTATTCTCTCTCTCCAAGTTTGTTACCACGATGATGACTGGGGCTGCAAGCCAGCGAGTTACAGCACAGAAGGTTTTGTAGTTTTTCACCTGTGCCTTGTGTGCCCTAGACCCATGAATGCAGTAAATGAGGAGGTCGATTTCACCTTTGTCATGTCTCTCTCATAGGAACTTCTTCAATTCTCCTTCAGAACTTCTCTTAAAAAAGGAACGAAATAAACTTTCCCCGAGGCCACAAGTATCCCACAGGTTGAAGGCTTCACTGCGTATTGTTGTCTTGTGGCACGTGCTAACATGTGTGCACAATTTGGTATCATTGGAAGTGTGGGCGACACTAGAACCAGTAATCAAATTGATAGTAGAGCTCTTGCCTGCCCCTGTTTCTCTGAAAAAGATGATATTCCAAGAGCAGTCATGAGGTTGAGATGACTTTGATGGAGTGAGCTGATTAACGGAAAAGAAGTATGACTACCAACAAACCTGGTTGATTGACGCCATCACCTTGTTTGCTTCAAGCTCACAACTGCAGGCCAGAGGGGTCTATTGCCTAAGGTCTTCAGTGTGTGCCCTGCCACAACTTTGCGGTGGGACAAGTTGATGTGGAAGCCATGAACCTGATTCTGAACAATAGCGATGGTCGAAGTCACCAAAACAACAAGAGCTAAGGACAGGTCTAAAAGGGCGGGCTGAGAGGGTCCCTGAGCTTTGAAGGAATTGGGAGAACTGTGCCCATGAGCTTTGATGATGAGACCTTCAATACTAGTAATGAACAACATGAACCATTTGAGCTCGCTGTCTGTTACAGACACCCACACAATGCACCTCACACAACCTATAACACATCCATCCATCCATCTGTGCTATCACACCAGATCATTCCTCGGCAAGTACCAGAATAAGTGATGTGTTTGACCATGCGTGCTACGTGCGAAATGACAAGTCTGCAAAGAGGGGGCTAAATATGGTTAGTGTGCGAAGCAGGGTCGCACCTGAGGCCTGAACATTTGAAGTTCAAGGCAGGCCAGGCCACAATGGCCGCCAATCAGTGAGACAACTCGAGTACACACCTCTGGCCTCTACCTCAGCAGGCTGCCTATGGGTGCCTATACATCCCGTTTTCAGGGTAGCCTGCTGCCAGCACTCAAAAATCAACAGTTGTTCAAAAATCATGACTTGTGTTCCATATGCAATGTTTCACTCAGTGGCTGGCAGACTGGCTGCAATCGATCACAATGAGTTCTGGAGATGCTCATTAATATTATTGAGACAGACTGGCACGCAGGTGACCTAAACATATAGTCTCTCAGCCCTAGGCACGTAAAAACATAACAGAGCAAAACATAACTTCCCTGAACTTCGCCAGAGTGTAGGTGTGCAACTTGATAGTAGGCCAGGTGCAGGAGGGTGCAGTTGGGCTATAAACGTGCAATTGAGTGCCCCCTTGATAACGCTCTGCATCTCCGAGAGATGTGGCCACATCCTTGAATTGATGTGAAAATATCACTATTGATGGCTCTTTGCTCACCTAGAGAGGAGAGGTGATGTTTGTGACAAAATCTAAGAACAAGGCAGGAGTTGCCCAAAGCTCAGCCGCTGCCTAGATGGGCGAAATCGACTATATTCACCTAAGAACAAGGCAGGAGTTGCACAAAGCTATAGTACATTAGCTAGGAATAAAAAGCAAGTAAAAGTGAACTCACCTCAGCCACTGCCTAGATGGGCGAAATCGACTGAGGTGCTAATGAGTAGGTGTCACGTCCCGTGGCTTTCCTAATCCATTCAACCTATTTCCGACCCATCCCGACTTATCCCGA
>MU121085.1:0-46740 GCA_014904835.1 Paxillus ammoniavirescens
ATCATGATGGATGTAGGCATAGCGCAACATACCAGGCCTCATTTTTGCTGATGAGATTACTACTAGTAGATCAATTCAAAGAAGACTTACACGAAGGCTTCAATTTATTCTTGGTCACCAAGCTGATTGGTTGTTCATCTGTTTCTGATTCATAGAAGGTGATCTTGGAGGTGTCCTTGAGTGTTCTGTCAGCATTGAGCACACAATTGGCTTCATTGTTGGACATACTGATGGGATCACAATAAGTCTGGGCGGTCACAGCAAACTAAGTATTGTTACTACACAATAAATATAAACAAATATGACAAGTTACCAGTACTACCTACATAGCCAATTTAGCAGTAGGTTCAGAGAGGTTCGAACAGGTTCGAACCAGGTTCAGGTGTACCTGCCTAGTCCCGAACCTGAACCTGAACCTAAAAGATAGGGGCTAAACTGAACCTGAACTGAACCTTGGGTTCAAACTGAACTTTGGCAACCCTAGTATGAAATGCAAATGCACTGCAAAGAAACCAAAGTTTTCGTGAAAGATTCCTGAGGCCTTCAAAGAAAGTAAGATCTATGAGATGATTGACACAGTGTAAGTGCATTCATTCGTCAATTAAACACATATTCATTCAAATATTAGAGGCTATGATGACGAGACTATTTCCCATACTCACAATGTCAAATCCCATGACTCGATTTCTGACAACGAGGGGAACCAGAAGAAGAAGCTATGAAAGTCGTCATCCACAGAGCCCGATAACTTGGGAGAGACTGCCTCACTGCTTCGTGACATGATGGAGTCTATTTCAAAGTGTCACGAGAGGCAGGAACGTCTTGATGAGGTCAAGTTGGATCTCACCCGTAAACAGGAGCAGCGAGAGCAGGCAGAGTACAAGGAACGCCAGGCTATGCTTTGGCATAAGAACTGTGCAGCCGAGTGGGCTCTGGTAAGTCAGTGGCTAGAGCATCCAAGCCCTGTGATGTGGCGGAAGGGGGAAAGGCTTGCAGCTGAGCTGGAGGCACTAGAGGAGAAAGAAGCTGCAGCTCAGTGAATAATTTTGTAATTAATTTTCTAGTTGTTCAAAAAATAGTCTACGAGATTTTTACATCTCAACATACCCACACGATACAAGTCATCCTCATTCAGATCACCAAGCATTTGAGCAGGTCCTTCTCCTCTCACTTCTACCACATCCTCCTCTTCCCTCCCATTGAATCCTTTGATTGTTGTGGGATCATCACCAAACCCCTCAAAGAGATTATGCAAGGTCATTGATGCTTCAATGATATGGAACATATCAGGAATGTTGAATCCCGTCATGCAGCAGAGAAGGGGAAATCTTCCCTTCAATTGTCCACAGGCATGCTCAACAAAAATTCACAGAGATGATAGTTGGTGATTCCACTTGTGGTGCTGGCTTGCTTCTTCAGGATTATTTGTGAGATCAAATTCATTGAAGGGGTGAATGGAATGTTTCGTGAGGGGATATCCTGGGTATGGAAAGGTGAGTTGGGTCTATAAGCAGTTGTCAGAAGACAAAAACCTTTGTCCACAAGAATATATTCATGAGTGCGGAAGTACTCATCCCTATGTTGCCAAAGATGTGAATTCTTGAAGACACAACTGTCCTGAACTGAACCAGGCCATCCAAAGTCATATGATGTGAAGATTGCACGGTGGTCACATGTGGCTTGTACAATCAACTTGAAATGTTCAATAAGGGTTCATAAAATATTTTTTTAAAATCATATACTGCATAATATTTCTTGCAACACCAATAGGCATATCCATTCTTGATTGGTTTGTACATCAGCAGGATGTAGCTTCCATCAGCAATGCCAATGCAACCAGGAAAGCCCCACTCTGTCATTTCAGATGAAAGGAAGTCTTGGCGCCTTTCACCAGGCCAAGCGAGGTGGCCATTCTGTATGTTTCAGAGAGCGTGGCTCACCCGATCAAAGTAGAGATATGCAGTACCCTCTGCAATTGACATTACGCTTGCAACCTTGATGCCTGATTCACCTCCAAGATGACAGAGGAAGGTGGAGAGCTGATAGTGGACTGCTCGTTGAGGATGTTTTCCAGTGCTGATGAAAATGGGATCATGGTGGACCAGATCATGGACATGCCAAAAGGCTTCTTGGGTCATCCTGCAAGTAATGAAACCCCAGTGTCATGGGTCACAGAAATAATTAGAAGACTCAGAACCTCGCACCAGAACCAAGCCTTGAATTGGCATTCACTACTGCGATGCAAAAGAACCTCATAGAAATCATTTGACTTCAGCTGATCATATGAGCCCCTTGAACCATACTTCTGTGTTCGTGCTAGTTTGCTTTCTTCGAGAGCAAGAACACCAATTGCAAGGCCAAGCAAGGTTTTATCATCATCATCTGCATTTGCAAGCTGGGAGATAGCAAGGGCTTCAAGTAAAGAGGCATGCTGCCTGTGCATAGACCGTTTCTCCGTTTTGCTACGCCGAATTCGTGCCATTGAGCTTCAAGTTGTCCAAGCGGCGGTGTGTTGCCACATCCGGCATTCAGCAGTTTCCGTGGCAAGTATCATATTCAAACTCAGTAATGACACAGCCTTCATTGGTCATAAATGAGTCGATGTGACATTTACAATGACAGACACAATATTGAAAAAATAAACTGGAACGAATAAACTAAGAATTGAGTGTGGCTACTTGTGACTTTTGGCTGAGGCTCAATGCTCATCTTTTTTGTGAATTCCGTGCAGCGCTTGGTGTGCTATGGTCGAGCGAAGTTGGCCGACGGCAGGTGGGTTTGAGGTAAAAATTCCCACGTGGCCAACTCGGCCGAAAAAGACAATAAAATTCAAAAAAGGCATCAAAGCCCCTGTTTTATTTACGTAATTTATTCAATTTTTTCCCCAGACTGCACCTATAAACCAACTGCCACCTTGTCAAGCGAACTTGAAGCTTGTTGCGGATTTCGAGCACGATGCCGCAAAGCCCAGCAATGAAACTTGCATCACGGCGAGGATCAGTCAGTGCGCCAGATCCCCTTGGAAAGCACACCAGCCTGAACTATGATCCTAATCGATCATCGTCCTCAAAGCTAACCATCGTCCGCGTCGTCGATCCACTTTCCTCCTCTGCAAGCTTCACGATGGGGCCGATCAATCTTTCCGAACCTTCCCCCTCTCATATTCATCATCGTCGATCCTTGCGTCGCCACGGCAGCACCTCGGGTTCCACAGCTCCGGATAACAGACTTAGTTTCGCATTCTCTACGTTTTCACCAAATTCTCCCATGCAACCTAACTCCACCCCACTCTCGTCTTCCAATGTGCAGAATTCGTCCTCTAGAGCCTGCCCCAGCCCATCCACTTCCCCTCGCCTGAGGCCCAGTTCTCCTCAATTCACTCGCCGGCTTTCTTCGTCCGGTCAATCAGCGTTCCCTAAGCCCAACCTGACACCAGACCAGCTCATCGACCTTGCTCGCCAATCAACTAACCCTCGCTACGTACAACATCCCATAGCTGGAGTCGCTTCGATGCCTCTCTCAGTTGCGCCAGCCAATCTTGGCAGCCTGAATGCTACATCAACGGGATTGGCTAGCTCCGCCGCAACGTTCACCCCTCTTCCAGCAGATGTTTATCTCCCATTCATTGACAGACCGGCGGAAGTGACTACATTGCTTTTAACACCTCCAACAACGAAATTATTTTCGCTCCTAGCTCAGACATTTCCGGCACAGGGGCATGGCGACAGCCAATTTTCGTACACCGCCGATCCATCTCAATGGAGCTTCGCTACCTTGCGCCTCTGGCTAACCAATGTTGACCGCTCAACTGCGAGCGACGCAATCTGGGTGAGAAACGCTCGCAGATGCATTCTGGCTCACTCAGAGCTTATTTGGGAGCGCCTGAAGGGTGCGCTTGGCGTTCCCCCTGAATTAGAGCTGGAGGACGAGGAAATAGATGGCGAGTTTGATACTGCAGATGTTGAACTTGCTCTACCGGTGCATCTGCAAGCAGAACGCAACTCAAACAAGGGCGACGTTTCCTATAACCCATGGGTTTCTGTCACACGTACTTCGCCGTTGGAGGAGACACTGACCATCGAACCCATCATTGCCACTCTATCTTCCAACCTACCTGCAACAAGCCCTGGAATGAGCAATCCGCCACCGTCAAGTCTTTCAACCGCCCTTTCCCAATCTCCATCCATGGCCCAGGCCGATCCAGGGTTACAAGACATTGTCGAGGACGGTGAAGAAGATGAGGCATCTGATGCCATCGGTGGTAGTGGAGACCACGCACAACCACAGGAAGGGCCAGATTCACAGATCCATGGACTCCGTCTGTCAACATCTCCGGTGCCCTCTTCTCCTGCTGTCACAGCACATGTATTATCGCACCCACCGAGCCCTGTCGTTGGCATGAATGAATCTGGCAGGAACAGCGTGGAACCCCGCAGTCCCGAATTCTATCTACCTCCTCTCACACGTCGCCTCTCTCGCACGAGCTCTCACGGGTCTGTTGTCAGCCTTGGAAGACCCTTGTCTGGGTATGCCACCTGTCTTTCCTCGTAATCTCGCTCTGATCATCGCCTCTCAGCTCGTACATGTATCGTGATCTTGGTTACAATTCCGGTTCATCAGAACTTGGGGACAGCGAGAGCGAGCGCGCATATGACCCCGTTGGTGATCGTGCTCCAGGGAACCCGCTGTTCCCCAGCAACTTCGCACGCCTTGCGCTGGGTCCCACTTTACGTGCCAAGTATGTCACAACCCCTACAATCCTGCATCCTCTTATTTGTTTCTAGTAATCCTTCTTTACGTTCACCACGTGTTGCTCCCCCTTATCCGCCCTTGGCACGTTGGGCACCGGGCGGACGACCGCCATCCTGGGTCGAAGGCTGGGATTCCGCCAAACAGGAATATGCTGTCACGATTGCCAGTGGCAGCAGCGTCGGTGTCGGCGGTGGGGAGTAAAAAGACTAATCATTGTATCTTCCTAAGCACTTCTCGCAATTCTTTGGGACCTGGCCGTTTATCCGTCTATTTTCATGTGCATCCTTTTTTCACGTGTGTTTCTTCTATACAAATATATTTCTAACATGCCGCACGTACCCCGTTGTAAAACACCAAAACACAGCACACTGCCTTCCCAACAACCTATTGCTTTTACATCGTGCTGTTACTCCGCAATAATAATTCTTTCAATCAATACTTGTGTAAATAGGTTGATGGTCAGGGGATATTGTACAATAAACTGAGCTGCCTATTCCTAATGACACAAATGGGATGGAGCATGTGGAAACGTTTACTGCGGATCATCGACCGGGTTTTCCGTGAGGCTGAATGAGCTTCAAGCTCAGAAATCGACAGCAACCCCCCCGTATTTCTTTGGCAACTCGGCCTTGTCAATGATTGGCAAAAGGGCGGCACCAATCGCTTGGTGGCCAGAGCCCACGACTGTCATCTTTGCGAGAGTGACTGCTGAGAGGAAAGGCTTGAACAGCCAAAAGATCCAAGCCAGGAAGGAGGGTACATTGACAAAGAATTTCCGGAACTGAACACAATCAACACGAGAAGGTACGGCGGAAAATTATTCTTACCAGGAACTCGGGATAATGACCCTGAAAGATACTTGATGCTTCCGACGCAGCATTCTTAGAGTTGTCTGTGCGGTTAGACAAACCAACGCCTTCATAATCTTGATGACAACAGATGTCAATCTTGGACTTGAAAGCTCATTGACTACATACCGTGGATCTGAACCATTTGATCCACTGTTTCGAAGTCAAGAAGTGCAATGCTCTTCTCCATGAAGGCCACGCGCCATCTAGATGGCGTGAGCTGGCAACTCGAAAATAAACAATGAGAGCATTACCGCAAGAAACGCTGAACATCCCCGAAGACAGCATTGAGATCCTTATTTGCGCCGTAGAGGTTGTAGCTGGACAGTGTCAACCGACCACCAAGCTCTCAACTTTTGAAACATACGTGACAGGATGTCCTTGCTTGTCTCTCCTATAAACCTTTCCCAATTGTCCAAAGACCTCGTCGGGGAATCTCTCGTTCATCGCTGCATCAACGTTGAATGACTCCCGCCAGCGAAGAGTAGATATGAACATGTCCTTTGCTTCTGTTGGGTCGAGATTTCTGAAAGACACATTATATCAGCCGGAACGTCACCATCTGCTAGAGCACGTTTACCTAGCCCTCAAGAACTTCATGAGCACAACACTGACGCGTGCTTCCTTTGGATTGCTTGGATCAATTGTGATGCCCCACATTCTGTATGGCATGGTCCCGGCGTCTGGGTTATCCGGGAATGCCTCAGCAAACGACTCAGATAGCATCGACTGGAAATTAATATATTTAGTGATCATACGTGCGAGTAGAGGTGCAGGGTGCCCACTCTGAATTTCTTCAGTGCGATCCACTCGGCTGGCGTGAACTTCTCTGTCAGGGCATTGCTCGGTTCGACGTCCTCGTTGAGTGCTGGAGAAGCCTCGTTGAGCACTGGGGAAGCAGGTACGTGTGTTGGAGCAGCCGCAACTTGGGATGCAGAAGGCATCGATCCTGCCTGAGGGGCAGCAGGGCTCTCTAATGCGGATGTAGGCTTCAGCGCCACTGCTCCTGTCACGCCAGGGACAGGGATCTCAGCGGTCGCCGTTTGACTTGGACCTGTGTAATTCATTGTGGCTGATAATATGTTGCACGTTGGGAAAACGAATGTTCCAAGGCTCGAGAAAACGTGGTCACTCACCATCACCATAGCTAGTTGCTTACCACAACAGTTATTAGTGCAACCATTGGATGCCAGATATGGTGGATCAAATGATAGCACAGTATTGTATATACAAGTCATTCTACGACAAAATCAACAGAACCTCGTCTACGTCGACATGCATCATCTTCATTGGTAAATCAAATCGGAGGCTCTAGAAAGTCCTTGTGGTAATGCTGGTGCTGCCAACCACCGCAATAAATATACATAGTGTTGATCTAGGCAAATACTCGTGCTGCGCGCATTGACTGAACTCCGACAGTATGAGGATTGGGGTATCCAAGGAGAACGTTGTAAGATAGCGGTGAACCGAGGGAAGGTGGTGGTGATGGATATGGTTCTGTCGGTGATACACCTGCAGTACGTTTGGTAAATACCGAGGAAGGATTCGGTGGAGAAATGTTGACGTGGGGGTTGCGTTGGTGGGAGTTTCCATATACACTGGTTACCGGTGATCTAGTGATGCCAAGGGAGGGAGGACACGCAGATTGTGGACCCATCGCTGAGGAAATATCCATGTCCAGCAGTTTGGGGGATGAGGGGGCACTGCCATTCAACAACCGCTCCTCCGCGGTGTTGGAGGGTAGCATCATGTCCCGTGTGGCCTCGACTCTTCTCATTCTACTTTCTCCCTTTGCTACGTCACCCTTTGCCGTATTGTACATGTACAAACCGACGAAGGTCAACCCAATCCCAAGGCCTTGAATTGGGTGAACGCTCTGGTTGAACCACACGATTGCCATACATATGACCCAGACCCGTTTGATCAAAGACGCGATGGAATATGTGACAGGAGAAGTGGATGATAGGATCACGAATGCGATGATGTTCTGGGCAAAGTGTACAGTGCCATTCAGGATGAGATAATACGGAAGGGAATGTATGGCAGAGAGACCATGATCGGAGTGGACAACATGCGTCGGATTATCCAATACAGTGAGAAGACGAGGGAGGTCCATGAAACCCCATATGGGGATCATCAAGACAAAAGCTGCACCGGATGAGTACAGCAATAGATTGAGCTTATCGAGCTTGTGAGAAGTTGTCTGCGATCCGGATGGCATGACCTTCTTGAAGAAGATATTCGAGCTCACAAAGACAAGGGCGGAACCAAAAGCGCAGAGAAGACCGGTTGGACTGGATGCCGAGACATCAAAAGTGAATGCTAACATAACTCCGATGGTGAGGGGAAGAAGTGACAGATAAGTCTTCGGAGAATATTTGACCCCAAAGAGCAGCGCATATGCAGCGACTGTGAATAAAGGTGATAAGGCCTGAAATTTGATTAGATCAGATTTGCGAAGTAGGTAAGCCCCACACTCGATTCCTGCTTACCTTGATGGTATGGACAGTGCTGACGTGTATTCTGGAGATTGCCATGCTGGAGAACATATGCCCTCCGACCTGGAATGCGCCCATAGGTAAGGTAGCCTTCAATATGGCGCTCGTCGGTTGGCGCAGCTTGGCGAAATTTATCACAGGGCTCATGAAGAGGAGACAGTAGGCGGCGACAAAACCAAACTGGATGATGGTGAGAGTCACAGGGTAGCGAAACTGTTCGAGGATTGCTTTGCCAGTATTTGATGACAAGGCCGATGTAGTGTACCAAAAAATGCACAGGAAAACAAAGCGGACTGCAGAAGATGTGGGAGAGCTTGGTACAGACGATAAAGGGCCACGGGTGCGACGGTTAGAAGCTGAAGGAAACTTGAGCGTTTCTGATGCGAACCAGCGACGGAAAAGAACGTCCTTGAGGTTTGCCACGATCGCATGAGGAGAGAAGTGTGAACGTTGACTCGCCAAGAGCGACTGGGTGCTCCAAGCCCCTTGCATTATCGGCAGCGAATTTTCTGAGGGACTGCTGGCCCGCCATGCATCCCCAGTATTCAATCGTTGATTATCAGCGTACGCATTATCAGAGGAATATTTATAGTCACTGCGGTGGCCGGTGACGAGCTGCTCGCCGTGCATGCCGTATCACTCTAAGGAGAAGGTGAAGTGAAGGCCGGGAGGCCAGGTTAACTTGGCGGAGGGGACAGCGGGTTCTGTGGGTGCACAGAAAGTCTCAACCACGACATGGCGCACAGCCACAGCTATCCAGCGTCGGTTTGGCTGTGTTTGTAATGTGGCTGTGGGTACATCACGCCGAATCACCATCCATGAAGCTTGCACGAAGCTTTGAAGTAGGTTGTTAAGCGCGATTTAAACAGTTTATGTACTTTACAGTAAAGGGAGTGTCGTGTTCGTGCGGGGAGTTGTCCATTCATGCTAACATTAAATATTAATGCCCCTATCAGCATGCCCGGGTTACATCACGTGGCCCGTGGAAGCCAACCCTAAAGTGGCTGCGATGTTTGACTGTATCACGTCGCAGGCCCATAGGGTATCGACAATCAAGACCGTCGACGTCGACGCCATTCCTCCCTCAAGAATCCCATCATGGTCAGTTGCACGTTCTCACCCATGCTCGGAGAGCCAGTCGCAGCGGAGCGTGGCAGGTATCCGGAGTTGCAATGGATGGATGCTGTCGGTCTCAGCTGGATACACTGTCTCAGACCTTGGCCTGCTTTCAAACAATTTTTTCCATTCGAACGCTGACGCCGCTCTCTATTCCACAGGCCCGTGGACCCAAAAAACACTTGAAACGCCTCGCGGCTCCATCCTCATGGATGCTCGACAAACTGAGCGGCACCTACGTGAGCAAGGCCAGCTTTCCATGGCCATTTGAAGCTTAAACGTGGCTTTGTGACTTTTCAGGCTCCCCGCCCATCTCCTGGTCCCCACAAGCTTCGTGAATCCCTTCCTCTTACGATCTTCCTCCGCAACAGGTTGAAGTATGCTTTGACTGGACGTGAGGTCATTGCAATTGTCAACCAACGCCTGATCAAGGTCGATGGGAAAGTCAGGACCGATCCCACTTATCCCACTGGTTTCATGGGTGAGTTAAGCTGCTTCCTACACTCTCGCAGTAATTTAAACCTGAACCAGACACCATTTCCATTGAAAAATCCGGTGAACACTTCCGTCTGCTGTATGATGTCAAGGGTCGCTTCACTATCCACCGCATCACTCCCGAGGAGGCTACCTACAAGCTTCTCAAAGTCCGTAAAGTCGCCCTTGGTGCAAAGGGCGTCCCTCACATAGTCACTCACGACGGACGAACCATCCGTTACCCCGACCCAGCTATCAAGGTCAATGACACCGTCAAGTTTGACCTCGAGCAGGGCAAAATTACCGAGTTCGTCCGATTTGACACTGGCAACATCGTCATGATCACTGGTGGCCGTAACATGGGCCGTGCTGGTGTCATCGTTCACCGTGAGAAGCATATTGGCGGGTTTGATATTGTCCATGTCAAGGACTCTCTCGACCGCACATTCGCCACTCGGTATGTGATATCATTTACTTCCCAATTGTACGATCTGCAACCACAGTCTCTTACAGTATTTCCAACATCTTCGTCATCGGTGAGGGAACAAAGCCCTGGATATCGCTCCCCAAGGGCAAGGGTACCAAGCTTACCATATCCGAGGAAAGAGATTTGCGGAGGAGACGGGCTGCTGAGCAATAGATGCACCAGTTATTTTGTCCCTTTCCTCTGTCGCATTCCAGCCTTATGCCCCATGTGTATGCCTCTCATGCTAACAAAAATGCACACGATCGCATGGTGGATATGAATACAGGATAATCACCTGCAACTTACTCCCAACGAGTTTCGACGGTTATGTGGATTCACTACCAGGGACTACCAGTAGTCAGTTGCTCTGGGCTGTATAACAGATACCTTCCTGCGTTTCTTCTCTGATTCCCATCGCTCTATCCACTTTGCCATCTTATCCCTGGAGCGCTCGCTCCCGATGTTCACGGTGGCTATCATTTTACCCCATTGAGAAGACATCGCAAAGCAGGTGAGCTCGAAAAACGAGCTATGCTCTGAGTATGGTACGCCAAACATCTGGATTGCATACGACGACTTCTGCATCGGTTTGAGATCTGCGTGCGAGAATAGTCGTGACTGGCCACGTGAGATGATCGTTTGGATGGGGGGATTGAGGTCACTGCCAGATGGTGAAGTGTAGCTGAGAGTAGGTCAATACCAGGAGAACAGGAGACCCTAGAGTAAAGACGCACGTCCACCCTGTTGGCCTGAACCCGACAGCCCTCGAAAATATGCCCTTGAATCTCTGAACATAAGACTTGAGTTTATCTGACGAAATCATACTCAGAGGCAAGAGGTGCACGCCGCCCTCGATAGGATCCGATGTTAGAAGGGCATGCAGCTCTGAATCACTCTGGCACCGAAGTATTGCCGCCTTGCGGGTGTCACAGTAGATCTTTGTCTTGAGGGCTTGAGCAATCGCTGGAGGTTGGAAGCTTGTGTCAAACCCAATATAAACGAGAGTCTGACTGAATGCCCACCTTTGACAATGCGTTCCTTGCCTATGGAATACGTGCTGCAAGGGAAATCAGGTGATGATCGACTAGGATAGGTTTTGCACCTACCCCACGATCACGAGGACACGCCCCACCGGTGCTTGTCGTTCCTTTCCCCCTGCGGTGGTCGAAGGGACCATCCACGCATCCATCGTAGAATTCCGTTTCCCATTGGCATCGGGAATGCCAACTACCTGTCCAGCCACGACCCTCCGTGCCAATTCTGCGCAAGCAGACACGACAAGCGGCTGAGGAGGAAAGGTGTACTGCAGCAATTATTTGAGTCCACCCAAGTTGTCAAAACACAGCGCGGCGGACCTTCGGGTCGAGGTACGTAGTATCCAAATAAATGTGGTCGATGTGTTTTCCTTGTACTGCGGGATGAAGAACATGCCGGGGTGATGCCCGGAAGTCTCCACAGTGCAGGTATCGGAAAATTCTTGATGAACCCACAAACTGCGAGTTAAGTGCACTGTCTCCAGCATTGATGGTCTGCTGTCCTTCGAAGAAGAATAGGCATGAGCCTGGGCAATGATTGGCTTCGATTAATGTCACGGCCACGCCTCCCGTGTTCGGTATCTCTGTGGGTGTGTCCATGGGAAGAGGGTGCACCCACTTGCGAGGGACAGCCAGCATGTGTATAATTAGGTTCGCAGTCTCCTCTGCAGAAGTTTAGCTGAGCGCGGATTAAGCTACCCGTGTACTGACCTGAACAATAAATTGGGCCGCTCTTCCAATTAGATGCAAGATTGGTGTAATGATCAGAATGAGCATGGCTGTGTGTGTTCTAATCAGCGTAATTCTCATCAGCAACATGTGATGTGCTGGACGAACGTCAGAAAATATGCAGTCACATGGGGGATGGTGCCATAGCGAAAGGCATCCACTGCGATGGGCATCCCTTGTAGTACTTTGTAAAAGGGTGCTTTTCTGCGATTTCCCCTGTTCGGCTTGCAACTATGGCCTTCAATGGCATCGGCTTCTTTCCATGCCTCGTTCTCCCTGTGTGAAGTCATGAGTACGGAAAAGAGATTGTCACCTTGTCCACTAGAAATTTTGCTTGGAGCCGGTTCGTCAAATATCACGTCGGGTTTGACCACAACCGGAATCGGTATATCATCGTTCATCCCCATATTTGTGACGGAGACGTCGCTTGACATGGACATGTCAAGGCATCGGTTGACATGATTCTGTACTTCCTGAGATCGCAAACAAATCAGCCCAAATGCAGGTGCAAGACTATCCCTAACACTGACAGAAACGAGCATCCCCGAGAAAATTTCATTGCAGACTGGGCAAACGCGTTGTTCGGTATTGGGTTCGTTGGATGAACCTCCGCCCCCAACGACGATTTCAAGGCTATCATCATAAATATTCATCATCTCCAGAGTAGCAAGTTCGTCATCGCCAGCAGCCCACTCCTCTACGGCGTCCTCAAGCATCGAATGATCAAGTTCATCTTCCATCGTCACGGTTGATACATCTCCCCGTATGTCGGGGTCAACTTGACTAAGCCCAAAGGGCGGTTGGTCTGCTGTGTACATCGGTTTGGCATCGCTCTCAACGAAATTTGGATACGAACTTGCGGAAGTCGACTCCAGCAATGCACTTGCAACCCCAAACATAGAAGAAGTGGCCGATTTGTCTTCTTCGAGCGCGCCGGGAGGTGGTTGATGCAAAGAGGGCCCGTTGCTCGCCCCCGCGATAGGAATGGTGGCCGACTGTAATAGCACAGAGTATTTGCCAAAAGTAATTGCAGATCCGTCGTTTTCTTGGCTTGACGTGACTGGAATCAGGGATTGAGAGTGCTGCGAGGCTGTCCTGGAGCCAAAGGTGTTGAACGCTGCGATTTTTACCAGTGTGTTTCCCTTCTCCTTCTTTGGCCCGTCATTGTCGCTGTCAGAGTCGATGATAACTATCTCTCTTGGTGTTGGTGGGACATCAACCCCCTCCCTATGTCTGAGTGACACCTTAGTTTGTCTTGGCATTTGTATCCTTGCTTTCTTCGGCGAAGCCGCACTGGAAAAGAAGTCTAACAAAGTGCCATTCCGAGGCACTTCTTTGCGCTTCTTCGTTGACGGAGCCATATGTCAGGCCTTTGGGGACACAAATTCCCACTGGACAAACTGAAGATTTGAAGGAAGATGGATATTAGTCCTGTAGTAGAGAGACTCGGAGAGTTCCGAAGAAGACAGTTGACAATTGCCTGCCTAGTTACATAACTTGATTGTATATGTCATGATTAGTACCTAGTATACGTAACTCACATTATTGACGTTCATGAACTTTATTTATTTATCCACAAATTCCCTCGTCGATGTCGATGTCGATGACCTCCAGATATCGTTAACGGCTTCAATATTTGCTTTCAACATCATCGCGAAACTGTAGCTTGACTGTAAGCCAGGCCTATCATTCAGTTGTGGGTGCATGTTGTTCGAGGTAGATAAGAATATGACTCCTCGGAGCCGCACACAAACGACTTTAAACTATCAGATCAACTTTGCAGCGGTATTGGTTCGATTTTGTTCCTGACATGGTGTCGTGACACTAGTGGCAGGCTATAAGTAACTGGATTTCTCATACTTCTTGCCTCAGAACGTCACACTGATTCGATTGATACCTTATCTTACTTCAAGGTCTCACCCACTGTCCAACATTCACTCGATCCTTATCCCACTCATCGCATCTACACACACGCCCAATGTCTGTTAACACCACTTCTATCCTGCATAGGACACCGTGGACGCCCCCGGTTGCAGTCCGCGGAGAAGGCATCTATGTCGACCTCGAGGATGGCCGCCGTGTTATCGATGGCATCGGAGGTGCCGCCGTGTCATGCATTGGCACCAGCCATCCCAAGGTGATCAAGGCCGTCAAAGATCAGCTTGATACCCTGACTTGTGGGTTTCGGTGCTCTGTGATCGTGGATGGATCGGTGAATATTAAACAGATGTTTACAATATGCAACTATCTAGCAAGCCTGCCGAAGAGCTTGCAAAGCTCCTTATTGACACGAGCAATGGAGCATTTGAACTTGTGGCATTTGCGTCTGGAGGTATGTGGTTTCAGGCGAGCGAGACATGGTCTCTGATATTGGACAACAGGTTCCGAGGCTATGGAGGCCGCGATAAAGCTCGCAAGACAAGTTGGTGATATATGTTGATAAGGAATCATCCTCTTTAACACAGAGCCTTCTCAGTACTTCATGGAGATCGGACAGCCTGCAAGAACGAATTTTATTGCACGTCAATTATCGTTCCACGGCAACACTCTGGGTACCATGTCGCTCGCATATCATCCAACCAGACGTGCACCATTTGCGGGTGTCCTTGACACTGAGCATTTCCATCACGTCTCACCGGCGTATGCAAAGCGCTTCCAAAGGCCAGACGAAACGGAAGAGCAGTATGTCAGACGACTCCAGCAGGAGTTGGAAGACAAGTTCATCGAACTCGGGCCCGAGACCGTCATCGGATGTGAGTACCTCCTTGCATCTTTCTCGCCGTAGCTACTACACTGCTGCTAGTCGCTGCGGAGACTGTTGTTGGCGCCACGACAGGAGTCCTCGGTGCGCCAAAGGGATATTTTGCGGCGATGAAGTCCGTCTGTGAAAAGTACGGTGCCTTGTTCATCTTGGACGAAGTCATGTCTGGCATGGGTCGTAAGCCAACCACATTGTCTGATGGGTCATGACGCAATCCGTTCTTGTAGGAATGGGTTCCCTGCACGCATGGGAAAGTGTTGGTGACGGGGCAGCCCCTGATCTCCAAGCCATTGCTAAGGGGCTTGGTGGAGGGTACGTAAGCAGTAATCACACCTGACAGCGTTTCACAGACAGCTAGGTATGCATCCATCGGGGCAGTGCTCCTGTCTCCTAAGGTTGCCAAAGGTATACGAGGTGGCTCAGGTCTTCTCAAACACGGGCACACCTACCAGGTAACTCGAGTACCTTCGGAGTTGACAAGTCTCACTTCTCTCTCCTTTAGGCCCATCCGTTGGCGTGTGCGGCGTCTCTGGCCGTGCAAAGGGTCATTATAGAGGAGAACCTGCTTCCCAAGGTCGTTGAGAACGGTGAATTGATGGAAAAGCTTCTTCATCAACGTTTGTTGGCGGAAGGAGCTTTAGCCAAGTCGTTCACTTTTGACATCCGCGGCCGCGGTGCATTCTGGGGCATCGAGTTTGATTTCTCGGGCTCTGAGGCTGCAAAGCTGGACTTTAAAGGACAGACATTTGCCATGCTCGTGCAGGCGTGTTGTCTTAAGAATGGGCTCATTGCTATGGGGATGAACGGAGGGGGGAGCCTTGACGGGTCAAAAGGCGATCACCTCATGCTGGGTCCTGCATATAATGCGACGACAGAGGAGATTGAGAAGATCGTGGATATACTTGTAGAGAGTATCGAGGAGGTCTTGAGGGAATCGCTCGTGTAATGCGAGCTCGATTCTGATCTTTGTTAATTTACAATACAATGCACATAGACACCTCCCCCTTTGCTGGCTCCACACGGTCACTGTGACATACGCCAGTCGTCAATATTTCCCACGCCTTCAACTGTGCATGCAAATAAGTAACCTGCGAGCTACTTCAAGGCCAACAAGTCAACTTGAAGTAGCTTGCTTTTCGACGGCACTTTCGTTTCTTTCCTCTCAACCACGAGCTCGTTTTATAACCGATTTTCGAATCACAGAATCGATGGCTGGGGGCATGCTCTAAATGGACTTACAACCAATCCATCAACAAGAAGCCACAAGCTCAAGCACCACCCAGCTACCCCAATCAGAATTACTTCAGCTTCCATCTATTTCCTCCTTCCCAGCTGTCGTCTCTGAATCAAGATCGCTACGCTCCAGCGCTCGAGTCAAGGCCGCTAAGCAGAAAGAGAAGGAACGCGAACAAGCGAGAGACAAAGACAGTGACTCAGCAGAGCAATCAGCTGGCCTCTCAGAGAACACCCGTTCATCCAAGCCAACAACATCAAAGAATAAGCGCCCCCGTGAAACTGCCACAGGAAAGGGCAAAGCAAAGGACTTTAACGACGAATCTGCACGAGCCTCTAAAAGGTGTGTCATCCTGTGAACCTTTGGAGGCTGTTCAGCTCTCTGACGCTCGCCACCTACCACGGTTCCAGGGCACGGAGAGCCACTTTCCCATTAGCCTCAACTTCATCTTTAACCATCAACGAACCCACTAAGGACCGGAAAGGGAAGAAGCGTGCGGCGCCTGAAGTTGATTCCGAAGAAGAGAGGGCGAATTTAGCCTTATCGTCGTCTCCCAAACGTACCAGAACTGCAGCATATTCCCTGAGATCTCGAGTAGGTCCCTCAACCTCGATCTCTGCACCAATGCCGAAAAAGACCAAGTATGCCTGATTACCTTTTATGATCGCTTGTGCTGAAGCTGATGCCATATAGACCTTCTCCGACAAAAAGCAAGGTGGTGACCAAAGCGAAAGTTGGCACCTCCGCTAGTACTTCTAGGGTACACGATGAAGACGCTGAAATGCTTGACGCCGCAGTGCTCAAGTGCGAAGAACCCGCCTACGAAGATCGGAAGGACAGTTGTGCCGACGATGACGATGACGACGACGTAGATGATCACAACGACGGAGGTCTGCCCGTTGAGGGAGATGGTCTTGATGGAGGAGACGACGACGAAAGATCTCCTATGGGAGGTCGCCGTGGGTTTGGAGGACTGGATGAAACGGCTGCGATGGCCATTTTCGGTGATTATCGGCAGCTCGGTTCATACATGGTCTCGCTTTCCGGTCGCCTCAAAACCATGCTGAATAATATCAAGTCCACTGCCAGCCCAACAACGCGCCTCGTGACGCTGCAGGAATTAAGCGAACTACTCTCCATTTCCACTGAGGACACGTTGGCTGGTTCGTTCCAGGTCGAAGAGTTCGTGAGGGAGTTCGTCAAGATTCTTGGAGGACGAGGTGTGAGCGAAGATGAAGACGATGACGGGGGCGAAGATGGCGAAGATCAAGATCCGGATGCTGCTCTAGCTGCGGCCTTAGCAATGAGCGCGGGCGGGAGCTCTCAAGGGGATGACAACCTTGAGGCCCAAATGCTGGCATGCAGATGCCTTGCCAACCTCATGGAAGCTCTTCCAGGGGTAGCCCATACCGTCGTTTATCACGGCGCTATCCCCGTGCTCTGTACCAAGCTGATAGAGATCTCATACATCGATTTAGCTGAACAAACTCTCAGCGTGAGTGATGTTCTTCCTATGCGCTGATTAGTCTTAACATTATCATCGCAGACACTGGAGAAGATTTCGGAGGAGTTTCCCAGCTCCATCGTCCGCGAAAATGGTCTTGCGGCATTGCTGAACTACCTTGACTTTTTCTCCATCGCCGTCCAAAGAACTGCCCTCCAGGCTGCTGCAAACTGCTGCAGAAATATTTCCTCAGACCACTACCCCATGGTCCTTGGGGTCTGGCCGATTATTCGGAACTGTCTGGGGTATTCTGATCAAAGACTGGTAGAATTTGCTTGCCTTTGTGTCATCCGAATTATCGACTCCTATCACCGTGCATCCACCGAGAATCTTGAGAATCTGCTAGACGAAACGGCAATTCGTGCCATCAATCTTCTTCTCTTGCCCTCCGGAGGTTCGCCTTTGATCGCAGCGAATACCTACACTCTACTTCTGAGAGCTCTGGCCACTGCTGCCCGTGCCAGCCCCAGGATTACAATCACTCTACTGCAAGCAGACATCATTGATACACTATACCAGATCCTCACCGGTGTATTGCCCCCTGCAACTGTCGGCGTGGAGCTTGGTGGTCAGGGCTTAGGAGGTGATGTGACACACATGACAGTGATGGAGAACCTCGCGCACCGCCCGAAAGATCAAGTGGAAGAGGCACTCAGTTTGGTATCTGAACTTATGCCTCCTCTGCCCAAGGGTAAGCTCATCTCGCTGTGTAGGACGGTGAGCTCACGTTCGTTACAGACGGCGTCTTCGATCACAAGGGCTACACGGACAAGGCATTGGCAAGAATGGTCAAGGCCAGATCCAAAGCTGATCGTGCTGCAGCTCGACAGGCTGCTGCAGTGTCACATCCTGTTGCGGGCTTAGCCACGGCACCTGATACCACGCAGCACGCTTCTGGGCAGAACGATGCTACTCAGGAGTCAGATGCACAGGCACAGGATACCGATGAGGCGATGCCTCCTCTCGCCGTCGCAGAGCCCCTTTCTGATAGAACAGAGTTACTCCGTTCAAAGCCAGACGTCGTTGGACGTTTCATGCAGCTGGTGGTGCCCATTTTAATTGACGTGTATGCTGCGAGTGTAATCACTCCGATCCGTGTAAAGACCCTCACGGGTCTTCTAAAGGCCGTGAGTTTCCTGGAGGGAGATGGACTGAGGGCCGCTTTGCACGTCAGTACCTTTCTTGATCTTTCAGCCATTTTGGCTCATTTCATCCTGCACCTAGTTGGTCCCGGTTGCCAGTTTCGCGTCTTCTATATTATCTTCAAGAGATCACCCATCACTGGTTATCGGAGCCTTGCAGCTTGTCGATATTCTCCTACAGAAGGTCCCTACCGAGTATAGGCCCGTCTTGCGAAGGGAGGGCGTTTTCCATGAAATCGCGGCATGTGCTTCGAGAACTCTTTCGACGGCGAAGTCCAAGGATAAGGACATGTCAGATCTCGCTGTTGTTGGAGAGCCCGCTTCGGTACCAGTCCATGTCTCGTCCGGAATCCCGGGATACAAGAAATTTCATTCCCTATCTCTGGAACCAGAAGATGCAATCACATCGCGTGCTCGTGTCATCCGTTTCAAGTATTCCTTTGGTCAAGACAACAGCGACGGTGATAGTTCATTTGATGAACTTCGCCGCCTTGTCAAGAAGCTGACCGCGCCCGAAACCACTGAGCAGGCTATGATCTCTACACTCAGGGATTTTGCAGATCACTTCACCTTAGAGGCTTCAGTTTCTAGTTTCGAACTGCTTCAGAGTGGGGCTGTTGAAGGACTCCTCCGTTTCGTGACAGAAAAGAATTCAGGTCCGTTGAACGCAAAACTCTGGTATGTATCTACTAACAATGTCTTAGTTCCAGTCAAACGCCGTCAAGAGATCTTATATGAAGCGTTCACTCGGGTTTCTAGGGGCAGAACCTTGAACCAATCACCTTTAGCTGTTTTGGTCAAGAAACTGCAGGAAAGTCTAACAAGGATGGAGAATTTCGAGGTGATCACGATCGCTCAAGGAAGTGACGGTAATCGATGCTTCTTAGTCTGTAATTTTAACCACTGACTCGCTTCAGACTCGAAACGAAGCTCGCCGTCGTTGCTCGCTCGCCAGCTGCGTCTTCGTCTGGTAGCCGACGACGATTCTGAGATTCCACGGAACCTGCAGAACATGGTTGTCTCGATTCACGCAATTGCAACATTCCAAGCCCTTAACGATTATCTCCGCCCTCGAGTTGCTGGACTACTGTCCAGTGGCCGCTTGTCCAATATGCTCGCAGCACTGGCTGCCTCTGGCTTCGGTCCAGGAGCTGCATCTCGGACACCACCCAATCTTGAAACCGGTCAGGCCACTCGAGCGGCTTCCGTTCGGCCTGCGTCCTCACCAACAGAGGTTCCCGTCCCTTCGAATGAAGTTCATCGGCGGCGTAGCCAGCGTCTCAGCGCGAAGAACGGCATCTCAGGGACCTCTGGAGCCATTTCTGATGACACCTCCACTGCTACGACAAGTCCAACCTCTGCTTCGAAAAGCATGTCTCGGCCAGAAGAATCCTTGATTCAGGATAGTGGGTTCGCGGCAGAATTTGCAGATGACGAAATCGATGCGGAGGTCAGTGCCAATAGTTGTTGATTGCGAGCTATTTTTCCAACACCCAGATACTTAGGTCTTTGAAGAAGACGAAGATGGGGATCCAGCCGCCGACAAGACTGTGACGTTGTCAATTGCTGAAGGTGGGTGGAACGGCGGTGAGTGGAACACTGCTTACACATCTTCATGTCACAGACGGTGGTAGAGTTGAAGCACAAACACCAGACGGCACCCGCATAGCAACGCCAAGCTCGTCGAAGGATGTCCCACCTATATCCGCAGGTCGGCAAGCAAACGCTCCAAAATCTTCCTATGCTGCAGCTCTCAAGGCAAAACCCACGGATTGGCATCTCGAGTTCTGGATGGACGACCACCTACTTCCACTGGACCTGACAATTTACGGTGCTATCCACCAGCACGAGATAAGGAAGAAAGTTGGTGCCCTGCCATCGAGTACTATGTGGCAAGGAATATACACGGTGAAATTCAAGAAAGTCAGCGGACCTCCTCCAAGCCAAGACTGTAAGATTTCTTTTCGTCTTCTTCTAGCAGGCGTAGCTAACGAATTATAGCCGCTACGCGAAGCGAAGCGGCTGCTCGGGTGCGATCACCGAGTCCAACCCTTTCATCGCTGCCAGACGATGCTCCCCATGCCAAGATACTACGCCTTCTTCGGGTTCTTCATAAAGTCAACGCCGTGGAGATAGAACGCCCACCGAGGTCCCTCGATCGTCGCGCGGTCCCAGAATCTGCATTTATCAATAACAAACTGACAGCCAAGCTGACACGACAACTAGAAGAGCCAATGATTGTTGCGAGGTTTGTTGCGTTCTCGGTGTTGTAAATCATTGCCTGACTCGGGTGTTCAGCTCGTGTTTGCCTGATTGGGCAATCGACCTACCTCAAAATTTCCCATTCCTCTTCCCGTTCGCCACCCGCTACAACTACTTGCAGTCCACGTCTTTCGGCTATGCACGACTCATCCTCAAGTGGCAAAGCCAACAGGGCCGCGGACAAGACAGCTCGCGCCGTGACGACGGAATTGGGTTCCTTGGTCGGCTGCAACGCCAGAAAGTTCGCATCTCGCGCAAGCATATCCTCGAGTCTGCAATGAAGGTGTTCGAACTTTACGGGTCGTCGTCTTCCATCCTGGAAGTTGAGTACTTCGAAGAAGTTGGCACTGGACTCGGGCCGACCCTCGAATTCTACTCACTTGTATCGAGGGAATTCGCACGGAGAGACCTAAAGATTTGGCGCGATGCAGACCCAGGATCTCCTGGAATCTACGTGCATCATCCCGCTGGGCTGTACCCGGCACCCATCAGTCCCGATGACATTGCCAATGACGGTGGACAGTAAGTAGCTGTAAGTAGTTCATGGACCTGACTGACCTTCTGAAGGAAACGCACCCATATCCTTCGTGTAATTGGGCAATACGTGGCCAAAGCGATGCTGGACTCTAGAATCATCGATCTCTCCCTGAACAAGATCTTTGTCAAACTTGTTCTCGGCGAAGAAGTTCCATTGACTATCGATTCCCTCAGAGTATGTGAACAGCGTTTTGACATGATATCGAATACTTATAAAGCTTCAGCTGGTTGATCACGATCTTGCTAACTCTCTGGCCAAACTACAAAGCTATGCATCTATGAAAGGACAGAGCGAGAAGGTTGGCTGGCTTCCTATTTCTGTATCCATGTACTCACGTCCCACAAGCAGCTCTTTCGCAAAATTGCGCTGATGGATATCGTGAACGTGGAGGACCTTGGCCTTGACTTCACACTGCCAGGCTACGACATTGAGCTCAGAGTATGTAGTCTCGTCCCACATCATAGCAGCCTGTTTTTGATTTTGCCAACTTCCAGCCTGGGGGCTGCGATATCCCTGTGACGTCTGAAAATGCGGACCAATATATTCATGAGGTCCTGGATGTCATCATAGGAACAGGTGCTCAACCACAAGCCAGAGCCTTTCGAGAAGGATTTTCGAAAGTCTTCCCCATCACTGATCTGCAAGCGTTTTCTGCAGATGAGCTGGTGATGCTCTTCGGTAACTCTGACGAAGACTGGGGCATCGAGAGTACGTTTTACTCTTGTCTTTGCCACTGCGCTGTCTTGACCTGCGATGATAGCTCTTAACGAAGCTATCAAGGCTGACCATGGCTTCAACGGCGAGAGTCGCTCGATTCGCGACCTGATCGAAGTTATGTCCGAATTCGATGCAAGCACCCGACGTGACTTTTTGCAATTCATTACTGGAAGTCCCAAGTTGCCGATTGGAGGTTGGTGTCCTCGCCGTCCTCACGAGCTATGTTTACTCAGTGATGTACCAGGTTTCCGAGGCCTCAATCCACCGCTCACTGTCGTTCGCAAGCCGCACGAAGCCCCACTCGCTGCCGATGACTACCTGCCAAGTGTGATGACCTGCGTGAATTATTTAAAGCTACCAGAATTCAGCTCGAAAAAAGTAATGAAAGAGAAGTTGCGCACGGCTATGAAGGAGGGGGTTGGCAGTTTCCACTTGTCTTGAGTAATATCGCCTATCATTGAACTCACATGTTTACGTCTACGTCTCTATCTTTGGCCCTCCCATTGTTGTTATTCATACCAATCAGCATTTGTTACACACTGAGCCGTCATATGTGTGCTATAGATTTGTTGTTAAACTGGAGTGCATAGCTTGGCAGGGTGCAAAGTAAAGGTTGCTTTTCAAGCGCTGCCAAATTTCCGCATTTGGATGAGTTGGGGATGCACTCTGGCATAGTGCCAAAAGCTATCACTGTTTGATCATGCTGCACTGGTGTTTGGCTGCGGAACGTGCGATCGAACGCCGCGTCTGACTCAGAGGGACAATACTCGTAGTGACTTCGACTAATCGAACTGGCAAAGCATGTGTGCTCGCCCAGACAGACCACTGGTCGTAAAGTGTACCTTCGATAGGTGGAACAAGCGCATTAGCTTTGCCTCGGCCCGTAATTGTTCGTACGACCTCCTCAGGAACAAGGTGCGTGCAATGCCCAGTTATCTTATTATTCCTTCGAGACTTATAAGAGAGCTGTTCTGTTCGTGCTCTGTGCGGATCATTGACTTCGTATAGATCGAACAATGCTTCTCTCTCTACGCTACCCCCTACGTGATCGCATACAAAGATGATGATGGCGAAGTCACCGATATTACAACGGAGTCGGATCTCACAGAAGCCATCCAGTATTTTCAGGCTGGCTCTGATGACCCACCGATGTCCTCTGCGGCGTCTATACTATCGGGAAGAAGTTTTGGAAGTAGACGTATCACATTACGAGTCCAAATAACGGTGGACTACGATGGCCCCAGCTTGAGTGACACATCAAGTCTCGCGAGCTTGGACGACTACAAAGGGAGGAATAGCAGCAATGGTGAAATTAGTTGGGTAGGAGCTGTGGATGTAGGGACGGCCGGTGATATGGATGATGACTCGGTGACGGTCAGCTCGAGGGACACAAGCGGGCGTTGCGAAAACGGGAAAATACATCCATCCGCAACATTGCGTCCGCCATGGAGAGATGGTTGCAACGAAGACATGGATTCTTTCACGATCCCAGAGGAGGACGCCCGTTCCTATACACCAGCTGATGATCCTGCGATGGACGAGCGGACATATCACGCAGAAGGCCCATTTTCAGATCGTTATCAGACCTCTGCCACGGAACGCTATCCAGAGAACCCCGATGCCGTCTTTGAGAGGCTGAAGCTTCAAGAAGAGGAAGAAGCGTTGTCAGATCGCAATCGTGCACCTGTCGCGTCGCCTTTCGAACACACGCTCTCCCTTTCTGCACAAGACAGAGGTGCGGCATGGCTTCGAGATCAGAATGCGCGCACCATTAAAGCTATGCTCGGTGCCACCCCTGAGCCGTCTGAATCGGACTCCCGTCATTTGTCCATATCGTATCACGACGGTCCGCATTCCCAGGAGAACATGGACGGAGATCTAGCATTGCAACGGGACCCACGGGGGAAGTATTATTATTCCTACACCGGGGGAAGTTCTGCCACTCACGATTCAGGGTACGAAGACGGGTTCAGTAGCAAGGATGAGAACGAGCCTTGGGCAAGTTCATCATCCGGATACGGACGGCCAAATAGCATGCAGCTCACTTGGCTTGCTTCGCAACAGAAACTGCAGGATCCGGATCACATCGGCGACTCGGCCCATAAGCCACCGTCATCGCGCTGTGCTACTTCAGAACTTATTCCCTTCGCAGCCGCACCCGATATTCCTCCAGAAGTTCTGCGATTTATTCCACCCGTCGGGCCTCCTCCAGGCGCGCTCACTGCATGCTCTGAGTGTGGTGTATTGCTAGACGCGATCCGCTATGTATGCGGGATGTGTGGGGAAAGAGAGCCAATCGGTAGTTCATCTGGGCCCAGCGGATTAAACCTTGATATAGGCAAGGGAAAGGAGAAGAATACAGAGCCATTACACTGTTACCCACCCTCTGCACATCAGACCCCCCAACCTTCCTCACAATCTTCATTCTTGGATTCGATGACATTGAGCAGCTCTCCGCACAGTCGCAATGGACACCCGCACAATAAGCCTCTGCCATCCCTGCCCACCGCAGCTTCGAGCCCGACGCTTTACAGTTCTCGAGGATCTGGACCCCAATCCGACTCGGAAAGCATGGGCTATGAACTTTGCTCCGGGTGTATCGAAGCTGCAGGCATTTACCATGCCCTTTGTGCCAGTACCGAGCGCATGGGTAGTACCGGCTCGGAGCCTACCTCGCCTGAAGATGCGTTATCTCTGTGGCGTCGTTCCGCACCTCGGCAGAAAGGACAACTTCGTCATGCATATTTCGAGAAAGTATGGGGACACCACGGTTGGGAAGATGTCGGTGGGTACTTGACAGCAATTCAGGTGTCCTACCTGATAAGAAGAGACGATTTCAGAACAAGAAGATATGCAAACATGCAAATGTTCGACCTGCAACTCCACGATCATTGGGAGACGCTACAAATGTGCGTCTTGTAAGAAATTCAACTTGTGTCGTGCATGTTATAGGTGTGTAGTCCTTTAATTGGCTTCTCAAGCGCGCTGATGGTTCGCGACATTTCTCGCATAGTCAGGTTCATGACATACACCCGGCCCACTCCTTCCTGGTTGTGATTGAGAAGCCTGCGAGGTCAAAGAGTGAGCCCGAATGTGGGCCCGTCCTAATGATGACGCGCGGCAACAATGAAGAACAATGTACGTGTACATCAAAACATAG
Source organism: Paxillus ammoniavirescens (assembly GCA_014904835.1). Lineage (NCBI taxonomy): Eukaryota > Fungi > Basidiomycota > Agaricomycetes > Boletales > Paxillaceae > Paxillus > Paxillus ammoniavirescens. Next base: position 25,236 of record MU121085.1, read on the forward strand.
TAACAATCTGTGTTGTTTCGGTCTGAAACGTGCACACTTTCCAGCCATGAAGCACCCAGGCGTCAAATGCGCACAGTCCGTTCCTGATTCTTTCATATCGATCTGTCACTATGAGAACTAACTTGAGCAGTTGTTTGCAAGATATTCTTGGCGCACGCTTTCACTGCGCAATCTGTGACTCTATTGACATATGCTCCAACTGCGAATCGGCAGGGCTCCCTGGAAACCTAGATTCCTCTGACGGCGGGCACATATCTTCCCATATTCTGATCAAGGCATGTACACTCCGGCGAGAGCGACTCATTGGACTAACATCCAAATAGATTCCATACCCTCTTGAGACGCACGAAGTCCAAACTGCCTCGCGCCGCGCCATACACCTCTGGACTGGCCGGGACGCCGCACACGTCCTTACTGAATCTCGCTCGAAGCCCTCCTCAGTGTACTCTTCTTACGCGCAAACGGTCGTCGGTTCCCGGATGCAGCTTATCGCGCGAGATGACCCGCCGGAAGACCATCGCGTGATTTGCAATGGGTGTGATGAGGTCTGTTGTTCCCGTTACCCGAAACTCATACTAAGGCAATTTGTTGACCTTGACACAAACAGACCATCTTTGGGACGAGATACCAATGTGCAACATGCCCATCGTTGCCAAGCACATACAGTCTGGTCAGCTTGACATTACTATATCGCGTGAAGCCCTGATTAATCGTCGGAATTCAGTGTGCTTCCTGCGAAGAGCGTTCATACATGCTACATGATCCTATGCACTCATTTTTCAAGCTGCCTCGACCAGTTCATCGACCACTCGAATCGCCCTCTGCGTTCCTGCCCAAAATGTACGGTCATTTCTTCCTGTATTTAGCACCTTCCCAACACTTCCTTGTGCAGCTATAAAGTGCCCGCCGGTCCTGTCGGTGGTCTTGCTCCTCACACAGACCCCAAAGGTTCGCTTAACAGTTAATTATATGAATTCTATTGCCTCATCCTATCTGTATGCAGAATACCTGTCCTTCCTTGTACATTCTACCGCACTTTGTGATCGTTGCATGGAGCGCATCCATGGTGCTTGGTTCAGGTGTGCATGTTGCGCGAAGGATTTGTGTGGGGACTGCGAGGCGCTTGATACACACGATCAAACGCATGTGTTCGTGGTCTTCAAAGCGCCTGTACGAACTTCCTTACTTCCTCCCGTAGTTGCATTGATTCTGACAACCAATTTCCTAGGTCGATATGCCTCAGTTCCGGTACGTTGAAGTTCAGGCCCGTTGATTCGGGCGAAATATCATTCTAACATCTATTACGACAGCCAATTCACGAACCTTGAAAACCCGGATGAGAGCCCACCCATTGTCCCTTACTCAGTGTATCGTAGAATGGCCTGATATACAACCTGATCTATACAACACTCCGCTTGTAGCATCATGTAGGCCAACCTTTCTTTACTTGATTCGTCACCAATACGATACATTTCCTTTCGCTTCCTCGGACTGATATATGAGTGTGGCCAACTTCGCGGGGGCAGGGATGTTTGCACTAGACCTGACTGGCTGATCAACTCTTTTTGAATCCTGTCCAAAAAAAATGGAATCGATAAATGTTGCCCTCCAGGAATGAAACTTCCTACCTAATCTTCTCCTCTCATAAAATAAGTCTGTTCTACTGGCACCAAGATTCACAATCTTTGGACACCCATCACGATCTTTTTCGAGTCTTGTACATTCGGCACAATAATACGCATCCGAAATACCTCAACCAAGATACGCCGCTCAGAAAAATTTGTAGGCAAGCACAGTGTGAGAGACGTACCCGGTGAGCCACAAATGATACATCTTCCACCATAAGTCCCAAAGTTACACTCGTCGCATATACGAACGAGGGTCTCAGGGCGAACGTACGAGTCACACACGGGACTTTTGAGAAGTTAACAAAACAGTGCGGTGTAATCTGACGGAGTACTCACCATTTACCGTCGCATTTCTCACATAGTCGTCCGATGGCTGAGCACGACTTAGCAATTGACGACAGTTGTACGACCGTTCGGAGTACTCACCGATTCCAGGCTGGCGCCTGCACATGATCAGATCTGCGAGGCCCGTTTGAATAGTTCATACTGCTAAGACACGGCAAGAACTTACCAGGATGGTGTTTAGACATGACTGTTGTCAGTACTAGTGATTGAGCTCAGGTTGTCGGCACTTGCATGTACCAGATTATTTACCATATACGTTGTTGACCGTTGTTTGTGTTTACCGCATGAATGGTATCTACTCTCCGGCCGGGGCTTGGTGGGCAATTGCTACAATTTATAACTATAAGGATGAAACGAACTTGCCCCTCCAGCTCCCCCCAGCTTGGCCTCTCCTCTCCGAGTTGGCTAATCTCATGATTTCTTTCCCAGCAACCACCTGGCAATCCACATTCATCAAAAAAACAACTAACCGGCGTCTGAAGGACGCAGATGAAACCTATGGACGTGTCGCAACCGCTATCACCCCGCGCCTCTATCTTTCAGATCTCTGCACAGCCCGTGCACCAGGTAATCTCCAACGCCTCGGCATCACACACATTGTATCTGCCATCGAAACAGACGTGCACGCTGACTTCGGGGAGAACGTGATAGTCATGCATGTACCAATTCGTGACAACCCGGACGTTGATATCTCTCAATGGTTCGACAATGTCGTCAAGTTCATTCAGGATGCGCTTGACACTGATGAGAAGCACAAAGTCCTTGTGAGTGCATGTGTCATTTCATGCTGTGCATTACATCCGATTTGTGTGTGAGACATTGAGCATGTGTGAATTAGGTTCACTGCCTCCAGGGTATATCCCGGTCTGCTACCCTCGTGTGTGCCTACCTCGTGGCCACAACCACAATGCGGGCCTTGGATGCACTCGCTCACGTGCAAGCAAAACGCGGCATAGTTGCACCAAACCTCGGTTTCCGCCGCCAGCTGGTTACTTGGGGTCGTCAGTTTGACGAGGCGAAGGCGCGGGCGGAGGGAGATCGGCGGAAGAGAGGAGGGGGCGCTGGTACTCTAGGCGAAGTCTTGGAACGGTGGACGACCAAGACCAAGTTGGGGGGGAATGAAAACCCCACGCACAAATTTTCACAAGGGGATGGACCTTCAGTTGCAAGTGTCGCATAGCCACGAGGCAAGCCGCAGTTGACTGCAGCACCTGATTCACCATTATACTAGAAACATTTTTCAAGTTGGTGAGCCTGAAGGTGGAGGGTCTTTGCCAGCTCGGAAGTGACTCTGGTCGTAGCGTCGTTCCTTTCTGCTTCCTTTCTGTTGGCAGAACTTATCAGATCGTTATACCCGGAGCATCAATCACGGACGGCCAGTTTGCAATTAGTGTTCTGCTTCCAACTACCCAAACTTTTGTCCAGAGAACCGGTGGAGCACCCCTTGTATCCCCTTCCCTGGACAATTATGGCTTCCAGAGAATCTGGTCAAATAATTATTTGGTGAAGGACTCGGGTACGATGCTCGGAGATGTTGATGGGAGAAGTCCCATTTGACTGGAGAGGATATAATACCTAACTGACATGTATGCGACTGTCGCTGTCGAGTCACTGTATCACATAAATGTACGCCATGTTTACATGTGTGGAAGTATGTATCCAGATATTCTTCCATCGCGAAGGCGTCAATCAACCTGGCATAGACCAGAGCGCTCACCGGTTACACCAGACAACTCCTCATCAGTGCATCTGGTACTTAAGTGGGCGTAAGGTATCTTTGATCTCTTGTTTTTCTGGTGCTAAGAAGAATTGCTCTGTCGGACACCGTCGAGGTGCAGATCGATGGACACGTGATATTTCTGGAAGAGTTCCTCGATCAATCATGTATTATTCGTACCGCGCAAGTCGAACAGGGGCTGAGCGCTGAAGCCTGAAGCCTGAAGCACCGGTCGGCCTTGGTCCTTGGAGTTCTACGAGGGGCCAGTATTGAACTTTGTAGAGTTCGCCATAATCGCTAGTCCCACACACGTAATGCAGAAGTTGCTGGAAAGTTTCTGCAATATCCTCTCCCAACGACAAAAGCGCCTATGTTGGTGAGCTTCTGATGAAACCCACTGGCCGGGAAACCAGTAACTCGTTCATAACGCGCCTGAGACTCTGAGTGGTACGCCTCGCCCTCACCGAGGTTTCGACTGTGGAGGTTATCATTCAACCTAATATGTATTTGCTCAGCATTCCAAGGATATAACAGGAGACAACTCACACAGCGAGAAGGCCCACGTGTGGCACGCCTGGAGTTCCCTGGTTGCAAATGGCCCGCCACTTACGTCCAGTACTACGGTGCTTATACGTGACCGAGGTAGGAATTCTGCTTACGATCTCGGCCATCGAAACCCAGTAGCTAACGAGATGGCGTAGAGTCACGGACCCAGAGATCGATGAGGGTCGGACAGTTCCCATGCTCGAGGGAGAAGTGCTTCAGGTAACCCTGGTACTTAAGGGAGCAATTTGGCTAGAGCAGCGCAAAGATGCGCCTCATGGGCATGATTGCGATTGTAACGGTCGAAGAGTCTCCTGGAGACGGCTGCGGTGATGCTTTCGGAAGCCCCACAGTTTTCTCCTGTTCGGCTATCTATGTTCATACCCTCGATTGAGGACTGAAGCACTTGCCTGGCGAAGGGATGGTGAGGACGCTGGCCGATGCGTAAAGCGGCGTGCTGTAACGGCGGCTGATAAGTACGATTAATATTATGCGAATGGCTCGAAATGATTGTCTGGACCTCCTCTATTGACACAAAGTTGTCCTGTGCCCAACACAGAGCGAACTATGGACTCTAGAATGACTTGGTCTTCCCAAGAGTTCACTGGCAAGAAGATGGCACCCGGGACTGGATGTGCGATGGCGGTGTATTACATAAGCTCAGACGCAACAGTGCAACGGAACGACTCACAGCAAAGCATCCCATCAAGCAAGGTTGTCCACGACAACGAACTCACAAATCCAGCCAACGACATATCCTATTCAGACCACACAACGCAGGAAGTAATCACCACCTACGATCAATTGCAACTTGCCTCAATAGGTGAGGCAGAGAGACCCACACGGACCACACCAGGTGACCAGTAGCGTGACAACAAAGCACAAAGCCGCAACGCGTCACTTCAGAACTGCATATCAATCTGTTACCCCCCTTACAACCACAGGCCACGTACATTCGATAGGCCGCGACATAATGCACACTAGACATCACTCCACGACTTCTCCTCGCAAATCATCTCGCCACCCCTCCTCTTCCTCCAATTCCGCCCTCGCCCACAGCGCCCCACTATCCACTCTTGATCAGGGCATCGCTGTGCCTTCAGGAGCACACTCGTTGGCTCACGAGCTGGCAGTCGCGTTGATGCCAGACCCAGCAGGAGGGGCGTCCAGGTTGTTGGCAGAAGAATTTGGTATCGACTACGATGAAGGTGCTGAAGGTATCGACGACGAACCTCCCGTTAGACGTAGCAGCGAAGATGCTGAGATGGGCGGTGCCCGTAATGGAGCTCTCGACAGAGGCGCCAGCTTGGCGGATGAGTTAGGTGGGGGTGCTCCTTTAGGTGGGAGTCTAGCAGATGAACTCGGCGGTATCGCGGACGAGGAGACACCAGGTGTAGATGACGATAGTATTAACGACGAGGATGATAGGGAATGGGGAAGTGACGACGAAGATGATGACGCGATCCGGCGTGCTACGGTCGCTCAGGACGCCATGGAGATCCTCGCACAGAATCTCGCATCAACCGATAGATTCCTTGCGCACCTCCGTGCCATCGACACGACGTTCACCCTCGAGAACCTCACGTCCGACCTGATCAGCGGACTCAATGACACAGTGCGTGATCGCGAGGGCCAAGTGCGCGAACTTATTTCGTACGACCGAGACCTAAAACGCATCGCCGGCGAAGTAGGCGGTATGGACGTGCTTGGTGATCTTGATCCCCTTGAGGAATTTTTCTCCGAGGATGAACCACAAAGACAAGCCCAGGAGGCATTTAAGCTCGAGTCTGTCGCAGAGGACGAGGAGATTGGTGAGGGAGAGTCATTATATCCCCCCTCATTCCCTTCATCTCCCAAAAAGCCTTCCTTCATATCCGTGCGCCAAACTTCATCCCCATCTTCCACCACAGTTTCCTCGTCAAAATCTGCAATGAGACCATCGCAGCAACCACAGCCGTCCATATCCACGCTCAACATCGCTATCCCCTCAATGACCCACTTACGGTCACATACTGCGTCCTTCCTCGCTTCTCTTACCATTATATCTGAGCAGTCTCAGGTGAACAGCGCGGCCACCGCTGATGCGGGGCGCAAGATCCGTTTGGCAAAGAATCAGCTTGCCAAGTGGAAAACAGACACGGAAGGTGCGGAGAGGAGTCGATTGAAGATTGAGAAGTGGGAAGCCGAGAGCGTTGGACGGAGAGATGGTCGTATCGTGGTCGATGAACATGTGAGGGCCTTTGAAAAGGTGTTAGTGGACGCGGGAGCTAAGACACGGGCTATAATGGCACGATGAGCAATTCAGCCTATATACTGATTAACAGCTCTTGGTCATTGGAATACCCCTGATGGTGGGGCATAGTGATGAGTCGACGACGGCTCATTCCGTTCCATCATAGCTATAACCGAGCCATACTTACCAGGCATTATACCAGTGTATCTATTCAGTTTTCGTTTTGTAGACCAACTGCATAGACTGGAAAAATATCGCGTTCAGATCTTTGCTTTGCTCATACGTACGCACTTACGATTTGAATAGCCTGCGCACCCTCCATATGTTGACATTGAACGCCGCTTTGCCACGGATCTCACCAGTCGTCACCACCGTGCCATGGAAGACACCATGTCAATGACAGACACGCTCACCGTCCCGCTCACCGCCCTCACTGCCCTCTCCACTGCCCTCTTCCAGTCCCTGTCCTCTCCACAGTTACATGCCAGACCCAACATAGCGCCCCCGCCTCTCGCTGCCTTCCTCGGCGCTGAAACATCACTCGCTGCTGTGCTTGCACAAACAGCCTCACATCAGAGGCGACAGAAACGTGTTGACGCCCTCGTCGCTGAGATTGGGGGGTTAGAAAATCGATGGCGCGAGATTGTCGAGCGCATCGAGAAAGCAAGGAGGGAACTCGATGGAACGGTCAGGGAGGGCGAGGAGAGGGTTGAGGGAATTAAGAAGGCTAAAGAGGGTGAGCACATATGCATACGTTCTCCTTGACAATGTTATCAACTATACAATCAACAGCCTCCATACCTTACCCGGAACTTCTAGCGTACGCACAATCGCTCAGTGCGTTCACGTCTGCACCCCCCAACATGCCTGACCCGAACGCCCCTCAAAACACTGTGCCTGGGGCTCCTGTCCCACTGTTCTTCCCTCCGTTCCCGAACGAGGAGAAGATGAGAAGAGGCAGACTGAACGTTGAAAAACCGCTTGGAGGACTTGGAGAGAGTCATAGTGTGAAACGTAAGAGTCCCCCTCTCACTTCTCGCTTCGAGTTGATCACCCTTGAAAACAACTTCATCTTCCAGCGCGGTCGCCATCACCAAAGGCAACGACCGCGGGGCGCGACCGTCCAGGTGCCAACCCTTACAGACACGAAGTACGCACACAATCGCAAACGGTTTTCGATCTGGATCTGGATCTCAATCCCGATTTATGATCGTCCTGATGCTCAACGGGAACCTTAATTCGTGTGGTGGAAAGCCCATAGCACTTGTCGTATTCTCGTTATATGAGCGAACCACCTGCCTTGGCACGTTCTTCTCCTGGTCGGCGATGAACGCGTGGACAGTTGCAGTTGAAGGTGCTGCTGCTCAAAGCAAATATCATGGGCGCCCGACTTGGCGTAATTGTATGACACAGGATTGGCACCACCGAATTATAGCAGGATGCGTATTGGAACGGTTTTCATCACGCCTCGAGCAAAATACAAATACACACTGTTGGCCACACTCGACCGATTTCATGCCCGAGAGTGTACAGATATATCCACCTCATCTGGTGAATCCATCCATTGACAAGCCGCATGTGGGCGTGGTAGCTGGAATGCGACTATACCTGGAAGCAGATTAAGACGTACGGTTGCTTCGGAGGTAAACAATCGCGTCACGTAACAGCGACGGCAGTCAATCCCTTGTCTCAACGGTGGTGCTCACCCGACAACATATCCCCCCACGTTCATCGGCGTTTAAGATGGGCAAATAGTTTTGCACCGAAGACTTACGGCCGACCGTGGGGGAGGGAATCAGCCCGAGAATAGCAAGGCATCCTTCTGTATTCATGGAAAATACTGGTATTATCGAGTGAGATATGGAGAAGCTGCTACCCAGATCGAGCCTTTGACCGTCTTGAAACTCAGTTGAACTTTGTTCGGGGTGCTGGCCTGTACTGACTTGCCATAGGCTCTGGACCTCTGGTCACCATGGTGCAGGTTTGACTCAGTGGAAGAACCTGGTTGCACAACCTCAATCGGATGAGACCACGATTATGTAATCTGTGCCCTTACCAAGCTTCGTTCATCCATCGTAACCTCACCCTCGCCATCGCCACCAGAGTCTGCTCAAGAATTCGTTCAGCCCACCCGGCACGACCGCATTCCCACAAAACTTAGCTCTCGATCCTTTGCTTCTATCCTTCCCGTCACCCAGTTTTTATTGCATTATTTATCTCGTCAAGTACAATGGCTGGCTATTTCTCTAACCACTCACAGCCCCAGCCCCGCTTCAATTCTCAGCAAGCAAGTAATCATGGTCACTCAGCACCTCTAGTCTCCCAACAGCCGGCATCTGCATCTGCATCTGCATCTGTATCTGTATCTGTATCTGCGTCGGCGTCTACGTCTGCAGCAAATCCAAGCGCAACCCTGGACCCGGCCCGCCCGCGGCTTCCCCCAAGCCGTCACTTCTCCACCTCGCTAGCAATTCGTGATCCCGAGCCTGCACAGGTCAAACATGCAGGATCGAGTCCATTATTGGGCACGGTGCACCCTCTACGGAATACGTATGTTCGTTCGTGCTAATGCTCGTCGTTTGTGTGCGTGCTGACTCCTGTCATGTACCTTATGGGATCCGGTCATTTGCGGTGATGATATGGCGTTGCGTTGATCAATTTTCTTTGAATGTCTGGTAGATGGGTCTTTTGGTTCCGCCAGCAACGTGCACCAGGGAATAAGATCACGAACTATGAAGAGGGAATCAAGAAGATCGCGTCATTTTCTTCTGTCAGTCTCTTAGTCCCATGTTAGGTGCTCGTCTCTTAAGCTTTGGTTGATAGGTCGAATCATTTTGGTCCTTGCATACCCATCTGTCTCCACCATCTTCCCTATTGCCCACAACTGACTACCTTTTGTTCCACGCTGGCGTACGTCGTCCAGTTTGGGAAGATCCCCTCAACCGTACTGGTGGAAAATGGATCATCCGTCTTAGGAAGGGAGTCGCCGATCGTGTTTGGGAGGATCTCGTGTGCGGCGTCGTGGGTGATATGTTTGACGAGTGTGGGCGAGGACAGTTGCAAATCGGTGGTGACGGCAACGGGGATGGGGAGGACGACAGGGAGGAATGGCCAGAGATCTGTGGGTGCACGATTAGCGTTCGACAGAACGAAGATATCATCACCGTTTGGAATCGCGTTGAGGCGGACGCTCATGTACGGGAGAAGATCAGGTATGTGACATATGGTTCTTATAATGTGCCCTAGTACATTCGCTTTATTGAAGATGTTTTATAACTCATGTCAATTTACTGCACAGGGACGCAATACGTTTGGTTCTCAACCTATCAGCATCTACAGTAATGGAGTACAAATCAAACAATGGTACTTGCTTCCCAGTTCCATGAGGATTTTCACTTAACCTCATGCGTTGTGCGCAGACTCGATGCAAGACAAGTCGTCGTTCCGTAACTCCGCCATTGAACGCACGCCTGCTGTTCCCTGATTATCTTGCTGCTTAGGGGTTTAGCCTGGTGAGATATTGGATGTTGGAGCAGCGGGGGTGACTCCTTGGCAAAACAAAACAAAAACCACTCCGGGAATCAGACTTCTTCTAGCTGACGCAGTCATTAAAATAAGCATAGTACGCTGCAGCAGGTCCGAATGCAAAGGGAGCTCAAACGACCCGTTGTCACTGTTGCAGTAACATAAAGGATTCCGAGAACGATGTGCCGCTGGTGACCACCATGAGTAACTAACGGATTGAATTCTCGGGGCCAAAAACGAAGATGAATAGAATGCTGACAGTGATAACGAATAAAGCGGCGACATGACAGAAATACAACTTGAAATTGACACATTACACGATTCTGTCCTGGATAGTCTTTAGTTCCATACACGCCTTCGGGACGTCGGACTTCATGCGTGGTTTTGCAAACCGTAAAGAGTTTTTCCGTAATAAGCACCTGCTCCAGCACTGGTTACTGCTAGAATAGCTGGAACAGGGCCCTTTGTGACACGGGGGAGCGACGACAGGAGCAAAATGGCAGAGGCACCTACGAAAACAAATTCATCGAACAAGATATGCATCACAACAACAGGAAGCCTCACCAAGAGCGCCCTCGATTCCGTTGGGTGCGCCTTTCTTGATTTGTTCAGCGCTCCAGAGATACAGGGCACCTACACTATATCGGGCGTGACAAGTTATGAAGCAAAAGACGTACAAAGGAAATTAAGAGCATACCCAATTCCAGCTACGAGGGACGGGATAGAGCGCGTTCTAAGATAGCCTGTGAATCCACCTGTGATGCACAAGACGCCCACTGCATATGCTGGAAGAGCGGACTGTGGAACTGGCATGTCAGCTCTAGAAGATGATACAAGTTTGATGAGCTTGCCATGGTATATTGTATATGGATGTTTAAATGGTCGGCTTACAGATGATTTGAATGAGTATGAAACTTTGAAGGACGGACGTTGGCAACTCAAGTTGATGCGTGGCTCCCCGAGCGTGTGTAAGTACAGCGGCACAGACTCCGGTAACTCCGCGATATTGGACCAGTCGTCGAGGGACGTCGCGTCCCTCAGCTGCCACTGGCAGTGGAAAGCAAACCGAGTCACTCAAAATATAACTGTTTCTGAATCAGAAGCATCTCATCATGCCACTTCCTCAGAAAAATCAAGAATATGGCACCAAAGAGTACTGGTGAGCCTCCTTCAAAGCCTTACCCGTTGATCATCCTGCGATCAAACAATCGAGCAGGAATTCGAGATACTCCCGGTATGTGCTTACTACTGCCACTCCAATGTTGAATTTTACCGCAATCCGTCAGAGAATCTTCCGAGTCCTCCTTCGACTGGTTCAAGTCTTATGGGGACCTTGCTAGCCACATCCGTCCCCTGATACCTGACAAGGGAGCCAAAATATTGATACTTGGATGCGGGAATTCAACGTTTTCTGAAGACGTAGGTTATTTGGAGCAGAATGCAAAATTGCTGGAACTCATCCTGATGCACCTTTCGCCAGATGTGGGAAGACGGTTACAGGAACATCGTCAATGTCGATGTCAGTCATTTCATTGGCAAGGGAAAGTACTGGTTCTCATTTTGGGTACTGCACAAGTATTCCGCAGTTGTTATCGAGCAAATGGATGCAAAGCATGCTGAATTACGGCCAGAAATGCAATGTGTGTCAGGCGGTGACCTAAACTCATGTTCTGTTCTTGAAAAGAAATCGCGCCCGAGATTAACGTTTTATCGCAGGGTACGAAATGGATGTCCGTTCGTTATCGTTTGAAGATGCGTCTTTCGACATTGCCATCGACAAAGGTAATGCTGATGCATGTTCTGCTTACCTCTTAACCAGTGGCTGACTTTACTTCCAGGAACTATGGATGCGATGATGACCTCGTCTACCGACGTTTGGGTCTGTCCCTTGCACATGATAATGCGAGCATCTTACTCATAGCATGTAGAATCCACCAGAAGCGATTATCAGTGACTGCACTGCTGAGGTATCTGAAGTCCTCCGGTAATATTTGGTCACCTCGTACTTCCCATGTCACTAACTCTCGCGTCGATCCAGGGTTCTTCGTCCCACTGGTACCTTTCTCTACATCACGTTCGGTCAGCCACACTTTCGTCGCAGGTTCCTGATAGGTCCACATTCTCCCAATACGAAACTAGAGATCAAAGAGCTTGGAGAGTCTTTCCATTATTACATGTATAGTTTGCAGAAGGGGGCTTAAGATGTATTTTTTTCGGCAAACAACAGACACGGCAACAATGACACCGATCGTAACCTCTAATGTGTGCACACCGTAGGCAGGAAAGTGAATCACGCCCAAGTATCTGTTCTCGTTGTGCCACTCCGACGAAAAGTTTGAAACACAAAAACTCTTCGTTGTGACGTAGTGCAAATGTCAAGTTATCAGACTCAATTTATGCACATCAAACGCGGGGAGTCTCCTGCCATACAAAACTTCAAATTTACATGCCTGTCATGTGACCGCTGTCTTTGTACCTCAAACCTTGCGTCGGGGGTGGCATCAGCTAGCGCAGATACTTGGGCGTAATTCACCTTCCTGCCTGCGGTCCAGCGGCGTGTGTGGGTTTTGTTCTGGACTTGAGGCAGGCATGTAATTTATTGACTTCAAGAGACTGTAAGAAATAGGACGACTTTTGCTTGGACGTGGCTGGGTCACTGGTCAGAGGCGGCGATCTAACCACATGAAAACCACGACCCTTGCTGACAGAATTGGGTATCAGGTAAAGATCGAAGCACAACTCCGTGACGCAAAATTGTCCTGTGGTACTCACACTTGAAAACAGTCCACGATCCTGGGGTCTTGCAACCTCACGGATGTAACTCGATTGTGACCAAATGTATTGTCGACCTACGTTCACTAACCCCTCCGGAATCCCTGGCAACCTCAGAATAAGAACTTTACATTCTCGTAAAATCCCACCATCGGATTTTCCCCGTTCCTGAGCCGCGTCTTCTCCAGGTCACCATACGTCTCCAAGAACTCCGCATGACTGAAGACACTACTTTTTCTCTCCCCGACGGGCAGCCCACTTGCCGATGTGACACCATCGAATGGTGAGCGACGGGATGACGGCGAGAAGAAACGGGAACCAAGTGACAGGGGTGACGTGCTCGAGGCGAGAGGTGATGCGCGAGCATGCGTCAGGTCGTCGGGGTCAACACCAGCGCCGACTGGTTGCTCAAGCATGTATTCATACATATCGTGCAACTGCTCGAACTTTGTTGGGAATAAGATGTCGAAGTAGCCCTGACGCACGAAGATCGTTTTGCAGGGTACCATTGTGCCACGGATGCTCGTCTGCACGACAGGCGCGTTGGCGCCTGGCACAGCGTCTGGTAGAGATGCGAAATCGGTAAGAAGCAGACGATGACGCGGGAAGTGTACACGGAGGATACGGAGGAGGGAGAGTAAGCGAGTAGGGATGTATTCAGGCGGAGATAGGTTAGGTGCAAAAGGAAGGCTTGCGAATACTCTTCGGAGCAGAGAGGTACGAAGGTACCATGGCAAAGCAGGTGGGTGCTTTAAGCGGCGACGGAGGGAAAGGAACGACGCGATGAGGGGGTCAGTGATTCTGGAGTAATATGGCACGAATTCACCCTCTTCGTCAATGGCCACCAAACCTTGAAATGGCTCCAAGGTGCGAACGTCATACCGTACGAGATCATGGGCAAAGTTATCTATTACTTCAGCAGCGAGGACATAACACGGGGCGTGTTCCGTCTTGGTCCAAGAAAATATGCTGCGGTGTTCAACGCTCACTGTGCGCTGTAGATGGCCAGCACGGCGTAGGCGAATCCGCTGAGCATGCGCAAGTGGTGCACTGATCTCGACTATGGTGTAGACCGTACGATCGTAGACTTCAGGGTAATGTGCACGGAGATAGTCGAGAACGTTCAGCGCGAGAGTTCCGTTTCCAGCTCCAAATTCATATATTTTGAAGTCTTCGTAGGGGAAGTATTTCAGGAGGTATTCGGACACAAGACATTGAGCAATGGCTTGACCGTACCATGGCTAGGTTGACTTGAGATTCGAAAGGCGGATCAAAGGGTGTACACACCTTGAATAATTCAGTAGGGGTGTGCCAGATTTGCCTGCCAGGGCCATCTGTGTCGGACATGCTACCACACTCCACGTATCGTTTCGCGACAACCGCTTCGAACTGTGCGCTATCCTTAAAGCAATTAAAATCGAAACCCTCGTCTTCCCCTCCAGGGGCAGTGAAAATAGTGGCCTGCTTGGAGAAGTAGCCGTAGTGTGGATTATATAATGCGTCGTCAATGAAGTCGCGTACGAGCATGCGGACACGCGTCGGGGGCGCCTTAAAGGACTTTGCCAGGTCGTTGGCTGTAACGAGCGGGTAAGAGAGATGTTCTTGGGAGACAGCTGCCGAAAATGCGACTTCGGGATTGAAGTTGAATTTTTCTTTGTCGATTTTACGGGGTGGTGGCTTGTGTGACCATAATGTCGAGGACGTGGTAAAGTACGCCTTGAGGTGTTGTCGCCGTTCAAGACAGTGCCGAGTTTGCTTCAGCGTTGCGGGGAGCATGAACTTGAGAGCTTGAAGCGTTGATGGAGAAGGTTGAGTCTGGGACTCGGCGCTTGCCTGTTGTTGCGATGTCAAATTTTTTGACTAAAACGTCCCATCTTATCAGTTTCCCCGTCGTACAGCCTTCAAAGCTTCACTGCACCACAACCTACTGAATTTGGCCGAAACCTTCGGCAGATTCACTACCAACCAAGATGGAGTCCGTCGAGCGCGCTGTTCGTTCTTGGATGCTTTTCGAGAAAGATACCGAAGTCAACCAACTCGTCACAGGCATGTATGCAGACTCCTTAGTCCGCCCCAATCACAACTGTCTTCTTCAGGCATCTCGTCGGGTCAAGTTGCTTTGCTTGACATTGTGAAGGCTCTTGGGGAATATTTAACATCAGCAGAGGATGCCCTCCGGACGAAAGGTGTGCGTCGTTTAGTAGATCACCCTCATTTCACATATCCATTTGCTTGAAGGCGTGCGGTTCCTTTCGTTGGTCATTGAACAATGTCCTAAGGACAAGTTAAATCGACAAACAGGTATGCAGGCCAAAGAGATCGTTGTCGCACTCCTGATAGAAATGTCCGCGCAGTCCGAGTGTTGGCTACATTCTACTGTTCAAAGTTAGAGGACACAGAAACAATCACGCCAGCACTGAAAGGACTTTCTTATCTCGTCAGCTTCCCTTCGTTCTCATCCAACGAGGTGTCTGATGTTCTCTCTGCGTAAGTTCATGTCTGCATCTCTTGAATACGGTCCGCACCTCACCCGCTCAGAATCTTCCTACATGTCAACATGAAAGCCCTGGTTCAATCTACCCGTTTCTTTGTTTTCAACATCATATATTCTCTCATGAGCTCTCATCGTGACGACCTCAAGAGAATGGGGGATCAGTTTCTTTCAAGTTATGCCGCTCTGGCGTCTGGGGAGAAGGATCCTCGGAATCTTCTCGTGGCCTTCAAGATCGCGCGCGTGGTGCTTGCAGAGTTCGATACATCAAAACATGTAGAGGTATGGACAGAACTTCAGGCAAATTTCTAGATCTCAACATCGCTTCATGCGAGCCAGGACTACTTCGAGGTCACGTTCTGTTATTTCCCCATTACATTTCGTCCTCCACCGAACGATCCGTACGGGATCAGCGCCGACGATCTCAAGGATTCACTTCGGTAAGTCATGGGTATCTGGCTACGCGAGCCATTCTGTGCTCTGTTCGCAGTTGCAATGTGCCGTTGGAAGCGATCGTATTAGCCCCCAGCTGATCTCTCTTCATTTAGGTTATGTCTTAGCGCGAGCCCTGCATTTGGGTCCCTTGGCATTCCGCTCTTCCTTGAGAAGCTTACTGCTGGTTCACCAACGACCAAGGTTTGTCCTTCAGAGAAGCATCGGTGGTCACAATCTGACATGTTTGGGTGTATTTTTGTAGCGGGATACTCTTCAAGCAATGTCTGCTTGCTTTCCGGTGTATGGATCCACCGTGGCACGTGAGTTCGGGCAAAAGGTCTGGAGTGCATTAAAACTTGAAGTCAGCTTCCCCGTGTTACGCACTCTGTTATTATCTCAACACTTGAATCTTTCCAGATCTTCCAACCCATAGATCCTTTAACCGAACAAACTGCTTTGGACACCCTGCGAGAATTCGTACGTATTCTCCAGCCAATTTCAACACCCACAGATGGCTTGGGTGATGACATTGACACACTTGTTCGAACGATATGCAACGACTGCATTGAAGCGATAGGGGAACCGGAGAAGGCGCAAGCAAAAGCAGGCATGAAAGCCCTATGCACCTTTGTTGGTATATCGCGTACGTGAACGCCAGTTGCTCAATGTTTACCACTGGGGTGCTGATATGGAATGCAACAGCCGACCTTTCATTCTATGCAGTTACAGCGGCAGCTGATAAGTTGGTGAAGTTATTCCATGACCCAGGAGAAGTATCAAACCGAGCAGCAGTGATAGTGCTCCTGACAGACCTCCTGAACACCCTTGTATTGCACAACAATACTTCAGAGCCGTCAATGCTACACAAGAGACCATTATCAACGGGTCCTACTTCACTAAGCTCCCTAGGGCCATCTCCCCTGGAATCGGCCAAGGATGCCCTGCTTGGGTTGCTCGTCGTCGGTCTCAAGTCTTCATCAACCCGGCTGCCCGCCATCCACGGTCTCTCAGCCCTCATACGCATCCCGTCTGTTGTGACCGACGAAGAGCTGGGATACATCGTGTTGGAGGCGGGTGAATTCGTCGGTAAAGAACCCGATGAGGTTGAAGATGTCACGTACGTACCTCTTGCTGTGTTCGCTCAGAGCCTGCTTTGTTGTTCAAGAAGCTGACCCCCTACCTAGCACTGATGTCCTCTCTCTACTGTCTTCAATTTCCATTATCGCACCACATCATCTCGCGACCCAGATTCTCCCACCGCTATTTGCTGCGCTTCCTGACCGTGCACCTTCCCGAGACGCTCAGTCCGAGCGTGCAGCCTACTGGCGGGCTCTCTGCGCCTCGAGTACGCTCTGCGTGCAGCCGACGCTTTTTGAGACTTTAGTCATCCGATTGACCGCCAAGCTGGATTTGCTTTGTACCCCTTCCCCATCTATGTCAGCTTCATCGTGTGTCCCTTCCACCCCCACGGCGGAAGTAGAAGAAGCCGAGGGCACTGCCGCATACGCTCATGCCATTCTCACGGCTCTCGCTGACGCCCTCTTTACAAAAGTCTCCAAACCAGAACTTGCCTCCGACGTCCCGAAGTATGTCGACCATCTCCTCCCTCACCTTTTCCGGCTCTTCCTTGAGGCCGCGATCACGAGCGAGCAGTGCATCATGACGGACCCAAGGCTACTGCACGTCGGTGCGCGGATTATTAAGTTAGTAGTCCAAACACTTTCTATCGAGTACGTTTCCTCCATTTTCGGTGCGTTTCCGGCCAAATCGCTTACGGTGGGGTAGACAACAACGGAAGTTCGTCGGTGAAACCGTTGCTGCTTTTTTGAATGGCGAGGTTAAAAGTGTCACTGGCGGAGAGTTTTCTTCTCTCACACAGGAATTCAGACCTTTACGTGTCGGTATAATTATATTCTCGTCTTTTCTAAGCATCATTGACCTGATTAACAGACCGATGCAAGCACCCGCCAGCGGGACACAGTGACCCTTCTTGCAGCAGCACACGTTCCGATTCGCAAGGAGGTGCGGAACCTTCACAGATTCTTGTGAATGCATTCTTAGCCACCAGTTTTTTCAGGTGACAGTAATCTTGAAGGGCCGTGATGGTTCAAATGCTTCAGGTCCGATCAGCCTCTCGGCCCTCCTCAAGGACTTGGTTAAGTGGTGCGATCTGCCCACTTGCAGTGCACACCAAAGAGAGGTTGCATGTGAACTATTCGCTACACTAGTCAACAAACATACTGATGGTAAGTTATCCCAACTAATTACCATTGGTGTATCCCCTGATGGGACTTGCTGCTTAGATGTTTCTGACTTCCTCGACGATATGCTGAAGGGCTACTGGTCGACTACTCTCAACAATCCTAACGTCTCTTCCGAGGTACGCAATAACGCCATAAAGATTTGGATTTGGGTGAGCTCCTAGTCGTACGTCTGTTCCGGGTAGGTTTACGCGAATTCGGACGTCAGATAACCAAAGGTCTGGTCGTACGGTCTCACCAATTGGCATCATCCTTCGTCGACCGCCTGTTCATACTTCTCGACGATGGAGCTGTTGACTGGAGCGCAGCACGCGCCCTTGGAGCACTCGCAGAGGATGATCACGTCCTCACTAAACGCAATGGTGCTGTGCTTAAAGTGGGTAAATACCGAGAATCACATATTCCCGTTCTGACCATGCAGCATCTCAGATCCTTCATGTTCAAAAGTACTTCGACGCGGTGTTACCGAGGACACAGGAAGGAGCGAAGAAAATTGACGGTGTGCAGCTATCCCCTCGATACCAAACGATCGTGACTCTGACAAGTCATAGCAGGCTCAAGACGAGAAACAGCCTACCTCATTGCTCTCGCATACCTCGTCAATGCAGTTCCAAAAGCGATGTACACCACACAAATGCCCACTGTGCGTTTCTAGCTTTGTAGGAGCTCTTCCATGCTCAATACAATTTTGACCCACAGTTGATGCCTCTATTACTCCGCGGACTCGACGTCGCGGATCCTGCGATACGCTCGCACATCATCGATTCCTTGTCAAACAACATCGCTGCTGCTTCGGACGACCAGACTTCCTTGTCGGCATACGCCTCCACCCTCGTACTCGCCATGCTTAAGAATTGCATGGTAGCGGACATGCCAGATCATGTGAGTGACTAGATTCCAGGCTCTGTTTCAGATATTGTCTGATAAGGCACAGAGAGTTCGTGTTGCTGCTTTGAAGTACCTCGCGCTTTTACCGGGAGCAATACGCTATGATTTACTTCATCCATACAAGTCCGGGGTTCTGAGGGACCTCGCAAAGGCGTTGGACGATCCAAAGAGAGCAGTGAGAAAGGAGGCAGTGAACGCCCGGTTCGTCTCCTCCGTATCTTTTTTTACCAGACCTTTGACTATAAACCCACTTCGCAGAACAAACTGGTAAGTTACTAGCCTATTTGCGTGGATGTGACTGAACATTGGGTTTGTAGGTACAGATACAGTGGTTGAACTTGTCTTTGTCGTAACAGGTAATTGGGAGGAGATGGCAAGGAGATGTGATCCTCCACACTGTCTGTCGTGACCGAGCATCGGGCTGGAGAAAGATGGCTAGAATCTTAAACATACAGTAGGAAACCTGGAGAAGTTTGCACCCAATTTATAAACTCAGTTCTCAGCACAACCGCGGATTCATTTGGGCACATCATAAATGGCTTGTTTCAATCTCCGCTTAAACAAGGCGCGGCAACCATCGGCACTTTGCTCGAGACAACCGTGACATAGCCTGAGTGGCTCGTTATTTCTACTGCGCACCATGTGGGTAAGCCTCTTCAGATTTTGATTTCGGGAACTTTGACTGATATCGGTAGACCGAGCATCGCAATCCCGAAGGACGGACTTACTGGTTCAATACAGGAACCCGAGAGAGCGTTTGGGAGAAACCAGATGGTAAGCACCAATCATGTATCTGTGCAATGTCTCCTTAACTTTACCTCAGATCTCAAGACCCCATTCGAGGTTTGCGATCTTTTTCCGGGTTCGTGGATGAGTACTCAGTCTCCTGCAACAGCGTGCCTTGACAAAAACGAAATGGAAAGAATACTTCTCTGGAGGGAGGAAATACTACTATAACGTGCGTGACAATTTCCGACTAGTATCATCTCAGAGCATGAAACAGAGCTGTCGACGTAGACGGAGTCCAAAGAATCCAAATGGGACATGCCAGATGAGCTCCTCCTCATCCTTGAAAAAGTTGAGCAAGAAGCACAGGGTAGCCAGCTCGTCCTAGCTAGCTCTGCGTAAGTCTACTTTCAACACTCCCATTGTTAGCGTACGCATCATTATCTCCCACAGTCCCGCAGCAATCCCTGCTGTGCCTCAGAGTATTGCAGCCCCGACGCCTGGTACGCCTGCTTCCACGACTCTCGCCAACGGGGCAGACGGTACCATCGCACTCCCTGGTTCTGCCCTTCCTTTCTCCTCCGGAAGTGTCCTTCCCGCGCGACCGAACCTTCCTGATGACCCGTTGATTCCCCACAATGGCTTTACAACCTTCGAAGAAAGCGAAAAAGCATTCATGCACTTGTTAAGGAAAGCAGGCGTCGATGCAGATTGGAGTTGGGATCAGACTATGAGGGCTATCATCACCGATCCTTTGTATAAAGCGCTAAATACACTCGCTGAGAAAAAGGCAGCTTGGCAAAAGGTGAGATATGTCCCTGGGTCGCTTCTCATTTCTCGTTTTTGCACCTATAATGAACCGAGAGCTCACCACCTACCATAGTTTACTGACGCACTCCGAGCGAAAGAGGAAGAAGAGAGGGAAGCTCGATTATCTAAGCTACGTCCCGCAATCAGGAACATGCTCAAAGGCAACCCGAACGTCTTTCACTACACGACATTTTCTACAGCCGACAAGCTCTTCTCACAGCATCCAATTTGGCAGCAAGCAAAGATTGAAGCAGAACGCAAGCTTATTTTCGAAGAATATGTTGCAGAACTCAAACAGCGTGAAGTGGTCCGTGATCGTTTGTATCCTACACGTGCCCCATTCGCTCACTTTTTTCCGCTGTGCTGCTGGTTGGCGATGGCAGCAAGAAACCAGGGCAGCTCGATCTCGTAGTATTTCCAAAATTGTGACGCTCTTCAAGGAGCTGGGCGTCGACGTGCTTACCCGTTGGCGCAAAGCCCACGAAATGGTCCTTGAGTCAGAAGAATGGAAGAACGACGAGGAGCTGCGCAAACTTCCCACCCTCGACATCCTCCTCGCTTTCGAGGACTACAGTCGCGTTAAAGAACGCGAATTCGAAGAGCAAATGCGTCGTGCCCAAGTCGAAAAGATTCGCACCGAGCGAAAAGCGCGCGAAGCATTCAGGGTACGCGTGTTCCCTTATTCGCTAAAAAGTCATTGATACAAAGCTGACTTATTAACTTCTTACAGGCTCTCCTCAAGGAACTCGTCGACGCAGGCAAGGTCAAAGCACGCACAAAATGGCGCCAGGTCTACCCCACCTTCGCTTCAGACGAGCGCTACCTCAATCTCCTTGGAAAACCCGGCTCCAACCCACTCGAACTCTTCTGGGATGTTGCCGATCAGCTCGATCAAAAGCTCGACGCAAAGATCGCCGTCGTTGAGGAATCTATTCGTAGAGTGGAAGCGCCGAACGAGGCACCAGAGGATGCGGCGAGGGTCCCGATCGTTACGCCGCAAATGACTTTGGAGGAGTTCGTGGGGAGGGTGAGAAGGGATCCGGAGTCTTCGAGGAAGCTCAACGACAGTGGTCTTGAAGAGGTTTTCCGTTCCGTGAGCCCCTTCTCTTTTTTTTTTCCTCTTTTTTTTTC
>MU121086.1:3300-46730 GCA_014904835.1 Paxillus ammoniavirescens
GAGTCCTGAATGTGTGCAAACCTGAGAGTGACAAGTGAGCTGGAGTTGTAGAGTGAAACGAAGAGGAACCTACTTAATGACCATGGTCCACCAATTGATCATCCTCTTCAAGTCCATGTGATTCTTGTCAATGATCTTTCTGACCAACAGGGAACCTGCCCACATCCCAGATGCCTGGCGAGAGTCTTCCTCCACCCCGGTATGAATGACGAACCCGAAGATGTGCAAATTTTGGAGACGGCAGAACGCGGTGGCCTAAGGGCCAGTAGGTAATAGCCATAAGATCCCAGACACCAAAAACAATATGAGCACGACATACACTTTCACAAACACATCCCGTGCAGCCATCATGTGTCCTGCTGAACTCTTTGGCCCACTCTCTACCCCAGCTGCCGTCTCAATATAGTACTGACACATGATGTTCCACTTCTCCTCCCCTTCCTCAGAGTCACGCAATGCTTCATAGTGTTCTTTCTGGCAGGCCCTTAGTTGATCTATGTCCTCTGTTTGTGAAGTCTTTGTCAGTCCACTCCACGCAGGCACGGAACAAGCTAGCACCCACCATCATTTTGTCCTTGGGTGGCAAAGAACCAGGACTGATGCATGTTCCATACCGATTCCTTCCTTGACACCAACATGCTGAGGGAGACAGCCATGAAGATGGACCGTGGCTTCTTGCCAAATTTCTTAGCAAGGGCAATGGCTCTTTCCTCCATCTCATGACTGAACTCCTCGCACTCTGTGAGGGCCTCTTTGGACAGTGGCCCCTTCCTCGACTTTCTGCCCTCAGGCTCCTGGTCAGACTCGTCTGTTGGTTCAAGGTCGCTGAGCAGCACTGCCCTCTTTGCCTTCTTTTTCCCCCCTTTGACCTGGAATCACAAGTTGCTGATGAGCATCGCTGATGGACGCACCATCTAAAATAAAACCACTCGCACCTTTGATGGGGCTGTCTGCGCCTTCCCCTTCATCTGGACCACCTTGGGTGACAGCAGTACCACCACCACCACCACCACCTCCTCCTCCTCCTTGTTGGCATCCTCGTTGTCATCATTTGGCTTATAGGCATCTGATTCATCATTGGAGATATCTTCATTGAATGCCTTGGTTTGTGACTCTGTTACATAACGAGGCACAAGTGAGTGACAGAGTTTAGTCTTTGGACGAGCGGCAGAAAGCGGCACAGCCTTTTCTCTTCCGTGCCACCACCATCTCAATCCACTCACACCTGCTGCTCAGCTCGTGCCTCAGCTCGTCTTTTGCTTCCTCACAAGCAACCCCTTCATTTGTCCAACTCAGCAACACAGTCTTTTCTAAGTACCCACAAAGCTATGCTTTCCCCATCATGGTGGACCCATCTCTTGAAGTCTGTCCTAACTTCGCCAGCAAAGCCTTTGCCCCCATTCGCGAGGCCCTCATGCAAGCCTCCAACGAATCCACTCAACAAGTCACCGAGCGCTTAATCGCCGCATGGGACGCAGAGCACAATGTTCGAATCGACGCCTGGAATCGAATTCAGGCTGATCAGGCCCAGGCTACTGAAGAAGCGGAGCCGCAACGGAGAGAGCAAGAGGAAGAGAAGCTCAGACTTGCTGAAGAAGAAGCAGAGCAGGAACGCAGAGAGGGGGAGAAGAAGAAACCCAAAATGAATGACTTCGACTGAACCACCTCCATCTCTAGTGTCATTGTCCCCCGTCCTTCCCAGTATGCACTCCAAAAGCTAAACAACTTTGACCATATCAACCTATGGTATTTCTCACCAGCCAGCCAGCTGAGGCATCTAAATATAACAGATCAAACGCAGACGAGATCTTCGGAATCTCAAAGTTTGACAATATCCTTACCCTTCATTCAGTCGCCTCCATCAAAGCCTCCTGTAACTCATTGGAAGATCATGAACTCTCTTTTGAAGCCTTCCTACAGGCAAAAAACAATTTCCTATTCTACGCGAAGAAGGCATCTTGGCCAGGCAAGCATCTGGATGCCCTAGCAGAATTCTTCTGGAACATCAAAACACATTCCATGTGTTTCAACGCAAATGGTAATGCTATGGTTCTAACCTACGCATGGAGAGTCCGCCGCAGTTGGCATGATGACCTCAAAGCCAATAAGGCCTTCAACATCGCCATTATCAATGATGAGTTAATGAAGAACATCAGCTGGGAAATCAATGTCAAAGTCAGCGAGGAACGTGCACAAAAGGCAAGTGTACCCAAATCATGTACCTATCCATCACTCTAATCCCCCTTTCTCCCCCTCTCTATATTGTGCTAATTCTCCTCTCACAACCCCCTCCCCCTTCCGTTTTCTTCGCATCACGGTGGCGTTGCTCACTTGCCCCACCCCTCCTTTAAATTCATTACTGCGGCACATTCACCTGCCACCAAACTCTATGGCTCATTCACCTCACTAATGCATCGGGCCCAGGCGGAAAACAATCTGAGACCTGTTCTGCATGCTACCTCTGCCTCGGTCACTTCACACATCGTGTTCACAACTGCAACGCCTTCATGCTGTGGGACGGATCAAACA
The DNA here is from genome assembly GCA_014904835.1 of Paxillus ammoniavirescens. Classification (NCBI taxonomy): domain Eukaryota; kingdom Fungi; phylum Basidiomycota; class Agaricomycetes; order Boletales; family Paxillaceae; genus Paxillus; species Paxillus ammoniavirescens. The sequence goes on from MU121086.1 coordinate 5,830, forward strand.
CTTATTGCCGATGAGGTCCCAACGGTCACCTCATCAACCCCAAGGGCCTCACCCTTTGTCTGGATTGGCAGCAGGCCATCAGATGGTCCTCCACTTCCCACAAGAACTCCTGTCATGAATGCTCGGGCTGCAGAGGTGAAGACCATGGAGCTCAAACATGCCCTCGAGGCCCAAAGGTCTAGAGCCCTAACTCCGTATCATCCCAACACGTGGGAATGCTTACTCATGGAATCTCAGCTAAGCATTAGATACCCATACATAGTTGACAGTTTACGCCTCAGTTTCTCCGCTGGACTGCTTCCCCTCACCGCAACTTACACTCTGCCTAATAGCTCTACACTGATAGAACATCCAAATATTTTTCGGGACATTGTCCACAAAGAATTCACCAAGGGAAGATACTTAGGTCCCTTCAGCAAGGATACTGTACAAAGTGTTATCGGCCACTTCCAAACAGCCCCCCTATCCCTCGTGCCGAAACCAGGCAAACCTGGCAAATTTTGCATGGTCCAGAACCTTTCCCACCCTCAGCTCCCCAGCCCCACTACGGGCATATCATCAATTAATTCCAGGATTGACTCCTACCTCTTTCCTTGTTCCTTCAGCACCTTCCCAATTGTCTGTTCCTTCATTTGGAGGCTCCACCCTGGCTCACAGGGTGCTGTTTGGGACGTCGCAGAAGCATACCGCACCATCCCTCTGCACCCGTCCCAATGGCCCGCCCTAGTCGTCAAAAGTTTGGAGGATCAATTTGCATTGGACACAGCCTTCTGTTTTGGCTTTGCCCCGTCCGGGGGCATATATGGGAGTGTAGGAGGCGTGGGAGCTGATATCATGAGATTCAAGGGTATCGGACCCATTATCAGATGGGTAGATGACCACGTCTTCATTCAAGTCCTTCATAAATACCGTGATGAATACAACACGCAACGAGCTGCATTAGCTAAGCAGATTATGGGCTCCATCTCCAAAGGGGGTAGTTCCTGGTTCACGGTGAAAGAAACTAAGTCCTTCCCGGGTGTTAAGTGGTTAGGGCAAAGGGATGAAAGAAATGAAGGGTGCGATAAGTTTGACCCTAAAGGGATTCACTGGTGAGCGGAACCCTGGAAGGGTGAGTCCGTTGGTCTGAAGAATGGTGGGTTGAGAGATAGAAGAAACCCAGGCTCGTCCCGTGGTAAGTGAGCGGATAGCGGGTAAAGGAATAAAGGGGGGGTTGTGCTGCAGTGGGTTCGTTGTTGTTGTTCTTACTTGTGCTGGGACCTTAAGTGCGTGGTGACAGAAGATAAGATTCAAAAATGACTAAGTACAGACTTTTATAGTCCGGGCATACCTGTGACTGTGTCAAACAATGTCAAAACATAAAGGATAAAGACCCGAGCAGGTCGAGTAACAGTATAAGGTCGATGATGGGTGAAGGATCTACATACATGGATGAATGGGGCTCATGGCCAAGACTTACCAACGTGTTGGAATGGACAAGGACGGACCCGGATGGTTTAAGAGTGCTGAACCTGTAAACAAAAGCGGGTTCCGTGGCTAGCAGGGCACGGGTGAGAGCGGGTGAGAGCGGGTTGGGCGTCGGATTGTATGCATTGTCAATAGAGAGTCGAAGGAATGGATCACGACATTGAAAGGAGTGAGTACGATGCTGGATGCGCAGACGAAGGACGCTTGCAGGCGTAGGGAACGTCAGTTCCCTACAGCAGGTCCAATCTTACTGGACGACAGCATTGAGGAATTTGATGAAGATCTAAATTTTCCAATTCAGGACTTATCCTCAAATTCTCCTCGACCCCCCAATGATGCCAAATTCTGCTACAATTTGGACAACGTCAACAATATCTCTGATAAGCTCAGCATCCCGTGGGAAGCATCCAAGGACATACCTTTCTCCTCATCTCTGTATTTCATCAGTTTCACCTGGGATCTCAATGCCCGAACGGTTCGCCTTACTGAAAACAAATGTATCAAATACATCAACGCCATAAATGATTGGCTAAAAAGCCGTATGCACACCCTGGCAGAAGTCCAGAAGCTCCATGGCAAGCTGATGCACACATCACTCATGTTCCTGGCCAGCAGAGCATACCTCAGCAACCTCGAGGCCATGGTTTCCATTTTCGGTGACAAACCTTTCATGCCCAGAACCCTGCCTCGTGACACCCCTGAGGACCTTAAGTGGTGGAAAGAAACACTCTCCACTTGTCCCTCCCCTCCCTTTCCCATCCCTGGCGCTCAAATTGTTCACGATCTCCTTGCCTACTCCGATGCCAGCTCAGGTGTAGGAATCGGCATCTGCATCAATGGTCACTGGCATGCCTGGAAACTTCTTCCTGGCTGGCAGACAGCAGGGCATGACATTGGTTGGGCTGAAAGTGTTGGTTTCGAGTTCCTCATCCAGACAATCCTCCACTCCAGCACCTCCAACATTCATTTTAAAGTTTTCGGAGACAATAGAGGTGTGGTTGAGGGCTGGTGGAAGGGATGCAGCAGGAACAAGTAAACCAACAATGTCTTCAAGCGCATTCACATGCTCACCATCAGCGCTAACTGTTGGATCCTTACATGGTACATCCTGAGTGCTGACAACCCAGCAGACCCGCCTTCCAGGGGCATATACCCCTGTACATCTCCTCCTGCCGAGAATCCCCATCCTCCTCGAGCTCCAACCCTTCATTGTTGACTTCGACCATCCCCAGAGTGCCAAAGAGAATACCCCCGTCCAGCGTCCGTCCCCACACCCTACGTCTGATGAATGCAAGCGGGAGCTCCTCCACCGTTCCAACATCAACAAAAGCTTTGAGAAACGTGGTGAAACCCTCTACAAAGCGTCAGAAGTGTTCTCATGCACCTAATCCCTCTTGATTGCCATCCCCGCTTCGCCCACCCTGTCTAGCCAAGGACTGCCTTGTCCTCTGGAAACCCATCCACGCACGTTCATCGTCATCCTCAGCACCTTCATTAAACCCCACTGATGTCCAATGTATTTACGATGTAATCCTTTTGGGAGATGTTCTTCTTCTTCAGTTCCGCAGCATAGACGGAGATGGGATCAGACGGAGTGGGGATTTCTGCCTTTTGGACTTTAGGAGTCAGAGGATCATCAGAGGGGACCTTCCCTTTCTTGTGATCACCAGAGTGGTGTCCGTGTGTTCTGCAGACAAAGCAGAGTCCTTTTCTCATGTAGTCAGCTCTCTGAGTAGGAGAGAGTTGAACAGCATCTACGTCCATAGCATTGGGGTCGTGTTTTCAGGATGAGTTGGAGGAGTAATTATTGAAGAAGGGTTTTCCCTGTCTAAGGGATTTGATTCTGTCATTCTGCACATTAAAGTGCTCTGCTTTTGCAATCCACCCTTCAAGGGTTTCTTGGACTTTCTCCATGCGGAGAATCTAGGTGGAAATGGAAGGGTGGAGGGCCCTTAGGTACCATTCGATCAGGGCTCCTTGACTGTTGACCGAGGATCAGTGGGCGAGGAGCTGGAACTCTGCGTTGAACTTCTCAAGACTGCCACATCTGCTCTGAGTAAGAGAGGATAGTTTAGCGATGGCAGTGGCCTTTACGTCTTTGGTGACGAAGGTTCTTTTGAAGTCATCTTGAAAGTCGGTCCATTTTCCAAAAGTTTCGTTCTCTGATGCATTCTCATAAGCGGTGTCTGCCCAGGTGGTGGCAGAGCCTTTGCTCATGAAAGAGAGAGCGAGAATGATCTTTTTATTATTGGTGGTGTAGATCCGGTCATCGAGGGCAATGTAGGCTTTGACAGAGTGTAGCCATCGGGAAGCATCATTGGGGCTTCCATCAAAGTGGGTGGGAGTTTCAACTTTGAGTTCAGTGGGTTTTCAGACATGGTGTCGAAAAATGCGGGTGTCGGTTGTCTGGGAGGATAGGTGGTTTCAAAAAGTGTAGTTGGTTCTACGTCAATCAGTGCAGGGGATGGAGGTCTATCAAGACGATCTATGGGAGATGTTGGTCTGGTGACGAAGCCTTGTGCGTAAAGGTCGTCATCTTGTTCAATTTCCTCTTCTGGGGGTAGCAGATGGCGGGGGAATGTCAGCCGCTTCTTCTAGGTGAGTTTTGCCTTTATTCTTGAGTTTGGTAGAGATCCCTATGGAGTAGGGGTTCACTCTAGATCTGGGTTTTGGTGGTTCAGTGGGATCCCCAAGGGGTTTCTTCCCAGTGTTCTTTAAGAATGATGTCCTGTTATCGTGCTGGGCTACGTGGAGGTAAGCAGTGGTAAGAGAGCTTATTCTTTTGTTACACAGGGTGACACTAGTGTGCTCGACCAAGGTAACAATCAACCTTTCTAGTCACAATCATAGTTAATGATGAACTATAATCAGTTATCAAAGAATATCAGCAGTCGTCTGAGGTGACTGAGATCTTGAGAGCAGAAGTGTCTGGAGAGCAACATATGATTATGTAGAATAAGCTAAAGTACAAATGTGTATAATGTCAGCTATATAAAGGGTTTGTGGTTGCACACAGACCAGGAAGAGGGAATAAAGCCATTGGCCAGAACATGATAGCAGGAGATAGAAGGCATAGCCTCTTAGAAATATGCTGGGTAGACTTGGAGGGGCTACCTAAGATGGGAACTGGGTTGAGCCAGTGATGAGTCATAGTTCGGAAAGATACGGAAGATCATGGAAGGAAAGAAAAAGATAGGGGGTAACTAATATATCGTAACATCATGTCTCTACTATACTTGTCTCACCATTCACTTTCTAACGCGCAATAGGGACTGCGCCCATTATATGATATATTCCTTTCCTCGCCATAACATAGAATGGCCAGGTATTCACCAGGCAGGGTCATTGGCTAGAGAAGTAGAAGCAGAAGTTCAGAAGAAGTAGACAAGACGGGCAGGGTACCTGTGAAGTAGCTGGGATGTGTTCCCTTATCCTTTAAATTTCACCTCATGATCATGCTTGATGCTTACAATGGTTTTATTATTCAATTCAGACGCCAACGGATTGGGATCAGACTGGGACAATGGACACGGACTCACATGTTATCCAGGCAACAGACACAGACTTGTATGATACAAAGGGGGCGGATACACTACAGATTATCTTTCAGAAGGTTGGAGGCCAACTACCTACAATGGACCTGCTCCATGAGCCCCTTGAACCCCATGAGTTCATTCTCCAACTCCAGGATCTGAGCCTAGGGGTCCCTCAGCTTCGAGTCACAGTTCACTAGCCCTTGGATGAGTTCTTCGGCCTCCTGCTCACTCAGCATGAGCTCCCTACCTTTGCCAGCCATGGGCTTGGTCTTCCCAACCTTGGTGAGTGACTTTACAACCATGACCTCTCCCTCCTCCTCCTCCTCCTCCTCCTCCTCACTGGGTATAGTTGCCTGGACCCAAGTCAAAGACCTGGCTTTCGCTGTGGAAGCCCAGGTGGGTTGTGCTAGGGACAACTGTATGTAAATATCGCAATTGTGAAGCTATCAGGACAACCCCTTACCTGCAGATACCAAGACTGCTGCAGGCTTACCCCTTGATGCGTACATGCACTTACTTTTCAGGTGCAAGCACCTTGCACATGGCTTGTTGGGGGCCCTGAAGCAGGCCGTCTGTGTGGACGTGCACTTGGCACAGGGCACATTGTATTTTTTGCATCCCTTCAGGAATTGACGAACCTGCTTCCTCCTGGGTCAGGTCCTGGCAGGATCACTGCAGAGGAACTCAGGTTAGCGGATAGATACAGTACCTCCCAGAGCAATGACACTCATCTTCTTGCCTTTCTCCTTGTTACTCACTACCTCCATCTTGCTTCTACCTGTGGCACATTGACATACATAGAACTATGTTCATGTATGGTCATGATACACTAGCACCACCCTATATGCTTGTATACCAGAGCAAGATATCACTGCAAGCAGATACACTAGGAGTGCGGAATGTATTTTCTTTATAACTTTCAGCATGCAAAATGCTAGTCCTATATTTTATACCACACATTAGTACTTCCCATACACTTATATCCCAGAGCAAAGTTTTACTTAAAGTGGAAATGCCAAGAGCATAGGATGTATTGACCTTATAACTCCTTACTATGTGACTCTCCAGCTCTATAACCTATACCACTGGAAAGAGCTTGTCATTTCACACATAACCATATTTTTCTTGGTTATTTAGGATCTCCCATTGAGTTACTACCTGACAATATCACTTATCTAGCGAATTAATATTTTAGCATTCTGTATATAGCATTGATGCTTACTTAAACATGATGTCAGCATTGACAGGCCCTTCACAGCCACTGGGACCTGACATGTGACAGATGTGCCTGCCAGGGACAGCAGTACCTACCCAGATGACAGCCCAATGACAGTTGACAGCTGTCTGACTCACCTTGACTCATTTCGACTCATACCTGCTCAGTATTATTCAGCAAATCACTTGGCATGGCTTGGCATTGCCCTAAATGTGAGCACAGCCCACCTTAGCATCACTTAGCATGTCTTTGTATAGTATTATCAAGGTACGGACAGGTACCAGAGCACCTTAAAATGGTTTTATCAAGGTACATAGCTAGATATAGCCAAATTATACCCCTTACCAAATTAGGTAGCATAGCCACCTCCAAGTAGTATATAAAGGGTACCAATTTGGCAGTTCAAAAAAATAATAATCCCCAAGTTACCTATAATCTATCAGTGTTTGAGTGTGACTTCACAAGTCCCCCTCTAAGTCAGGCTCTTTCACCCCGTTGCTGTTCACGTTGAGGGGTGATCTGTTTGGGAGCGTGGTAGTGATAATTGTAGAAGTCATGTGCTAATTTGAACATTGCCCAACTTTAATCCCCCTCACACTCACAGCGACGGCTGCAAGCAAACATTTGTAAACATCCTCAGCCACAGTGGCTGAGAGCTGGCTGAGACAACGGACAATCAAAAAATTGACACGCACCGAAATTAGGGGAATCATTATCATGCAACATGTCCTGGAAACAATGCAATCCTGTCAGATTACTGCAGGGCAACTTGTCTTGTCACTACTCACCGACAGGGCACAGGAAAACCAGTGTCAACGATCTCGTGCCCTGTGCAATCAATGTCTTCTTGGCGTTCCTGCAACACCCAGCTATGCAAGATAAGTTAAAGGATTTCATACTCACAAGGACCGGGAGCACATACCACGAAGAAATTCTCAGTCTTGCTTCCCAAATGGGTGGTTGGCATTTCGGCGCATCAAGCACCACCACCAAGCAGCTCGAGGACTTCAGTCTTGAGGACATGGAGCGAGGGATGCTTGTGGGCGCTCCAACATTCTGGAGCATGCTGGGTACACTTCTTGGTGATGACCAAACGACTCCAAGTGGGCACGGGAGGGATTAGAGGGTGCTGAGGACAAGGCTGATGAAGAAGTGAGCTATTGGGATGAAGTGGATGAGATCAATCTCAAGGGAATTATCAATAGATTTACCAAAGAGTCAGGAGGGAGTTCTGCAGCAGAGAGGCAAGTGAAACATTCTGCCACTATCAGTGTTATGGTTCGTGTGGCTCAGAACTCATATGGCTATAATACTCAACAAACATCAGAAAAAAATTATGATCTGCAGCATTCTCATGCAAAGTATGAACTGGAAATCAAACATGTTGCAGTGCATCCTTGGGATATTGCTCCAGTCCATCCACACACCACAAAAAGTGGTTGACACCCTTGTGCGGCTTGGCATCTTGATATCCATGGATTCCATCAACCGTGCAATCTGCTCGCTGTCTGCTGAGTCGCAAAACTCTCTCCATGAGCTTGGGCAGTCCCTCCTGGCATCGTACACCTATGACAACTTTGATGTCGACCTAAAATCACAAGTTCTGCACGCAGAGAAATCAAACAACTCACTCAAACACCTGACATTGGGCCTGTTGTTTCTGCTAAGCCATGACATCGCTCTGGAAGACCTGAAATGCTCGGAGGAATTGTGGAGGTCAGCATTGAATCCACATGCCCTTGAGAGCAACCTGCCTGGCCACCAAACTTGGAGGGATCTCAATATTCATCTGGAGCCCTCGAACAACTCTTGTCTCTCACGGCATGACCAGTTCAACACCTGGTTGTTCCTGAATGATCTCTGTGTGCATGGACCAGAATACTTTCATCAGTTCAAGACTTCCATCCCACTGCTGTGTCCCATTGAGCAGATTCCACTCACCAGAACACCAATCTTTGCTGCGCGAGCCATGGACATCAATAACTCCACTGTCGGTGGCAATATTTGTGCTGTCATTGACCTACTGGAACAAGGAGGGATTACCAATTGCGGCACTGCATCAGACTCAGAGAGCAACTCACTGGACATCTTTCTGTACATTGTTTTGATGCACAGTGATTTGGGAACTGGTGGGCAACTCCAAGCTGCTCAGCTGCAACAGTCAATGGAATCAACGCCATGGGATCAGTTTCAGCAGGTCACCTTCATACCTGGATTGTTCCACTTGAAGATGGCGTATGCTGATGCTATATGATGGTGCTTCATTCATCCGCTGGCGTCACGAGAGGATGAAACAAGCCTCATGCGAGACATTGCACAGCTACGGCCCAAAGAGACTGGGATTGTTGGCTCAAAACCTGGTTTTCGGCGCATGCATCAACTGATTGGACATGCGGGAACCTGCTGACTGCTCGACTGCTGGAGAGTATTTGCTAAAAATAAAGATCCCCAGATTGTTGACCTGGAGACATTTGCAAAGTCTGAGCCATTGCTGGAAGACCTGAGAGCAATGGTGCATGAAATGGTCCACACATACATTGCAACCCATAGGCTGCAGTGTATGCGTGCAAAGCAAGAGTAAATGCACAATGTACAGTTCGAGAACACCTTGCTGTTGAACAAATACTTCTTGTTGTACAAGGAATTGTCATACGCTATGAACTGCAGTGATATTGGCCATGTCGAAACATGCATTGTCAGCTGGATTCCGATACTCAAGGCAGTTGGCAAGCATAAATATGTGACTTACATGACAAACTTTCTTCTTAATGTTCACTTCCTCTATCCCCCTGGACTCAAGTACATGAGATTGATATCATATGCATGTGGCCAACATACTGCTCGATTTCGCAGGTGGGCTATTTGACACCACATTCTTGGGAATCCGACAGGCAAAGCGATGAAGTGGTGTCCTGTAGATTGGTACGTTGAGCTCAACAATCTGTTTATGAAGGTACGTGAACTTGACTTACCACGAGCCCTGATCATAGTAACAAATTGGTGCTGCAGGTTAAGAATGGAGAAAAGGTATCAAACTGCACTGTTCAGCAGATTCTGCTCAAGTCTCCGCTTGTCCAAGTCTACCGTAACATCCAGGGGATGGTACAACAAACCTTTGAGCATACCCACCTTACAATAAACCACACTGACCCAGATATGACAAAGACATTCAGCAAAATGCTTGAACAGTTTGCATTAAACTCCCCCCATGGAGTAACAATAGAATGAAAAACTCGACACAAAATCATGGACATGAATGACAAAGGATGTCAGATAATGGAAAAAATGGCACAGGGAGGAGGGGAAGAGGGAAGTGAAAACAAGGGTGATAACCGAGTGGAATTGGAGGACATTATTATGGAGTTAATGTAGCCATTATTAACCAATAGAATGGTCAGATATTTGGTGGTGAGCACACTTGACACAAACAATGGTGTACATTCTCTTTGTTTGCGATGTTGACGTCAATCACGGTGCTGCGTGATGGATGTCTTGGACAGGCATGATTCCGTGCTAATTAATTATAAGTTCCATTAGTTGAAATTGAGTGCGCTAATGATGCACCATTGTGTCCTTCTTGGCCACAGTTTCCACATGTGATGCGCCGCTTTTGAAGCGTGGATGTGCTTGGAGAATTGATTGGTGTTGAGGGCTGAGGATGGACGGTGTATGTACGAGATGGCGTGGGCATATTTACAAGGGCTGTGTTCACTGGTACTAGGCTGGGTCTAAGTGGGATAGTGTTAAACGGAGATGGAAGGGGAGCTGCATGTTGTCAGATGATGGCAAGGACTTCTTCACCATATTTTTCACTATCTGTCCAGCTGGTCTCCTTCTGGAGGTCTTGTATGGTATGAATCTTGTGGTGATGAGCACAATTGATGATGTGGTCCAGCAGCGCATTCGTCATGAGGAGTGAGGGTTTGAGGTCACTGAGAGCAGCCCAGCTGAAAATGGCTGCTGTTTTGTTCTCCCACCAGTCTTGCAGTGCTTTGTGAAGATTGTAGTCGGACCATTCATCAGTGTACTTCAGTAGGCGTGAGCGCTGCGGTTGACCAGGCAGCTTAGACTGCATGAAGGAAAACAAAGAGAAATCTTGAGGATTGTGAAGATCACAGCAAACAGTTGGTGCTGTGATACAACACCTAGCGCACCCCTTGGCAGTGTTTGAGTTGCACAGTAGGTGGTCAGACTCTGTGAGGGAAGACATTCAGTGTCAATGGTTAGTTACTTCAATAGAGTTTTGTTCCCACCAGCTGTACTGTTTTCAAAAAAGACGTCAAACATCTTCCTACGACACTTCAGTCCTGCACAGTTTGCAGCATTGATCAAATAATCAATGCCTAACTCCAGTTCCTTCTTTCACCGCTGCTTCCCAGGCAGACCTTCTTTCTCATTACCATTCCCACCTGCCTTTAACGCCTCCAGCAACACTTCTAAGCTAGAGTCCAGAGACATAGCATCTGAAGACCCTTGTGGTATGTTCATGGTTGCTTTGTCAGCATCTGTATCAACCTCATCATCTGTTAACAGTTCCTCCACTGTATTTTGGTCACCACAAGAAGCATTGACAGGTATGGCATGCGAGGTCCGAGTTGCTGCTTCTGATGGCTCTCCCATCATATGCTGATTGGACATGTCTTGTTCCAGGTGTTTCTTTGGATGTAATGTATCAGGTAAGCCAGCATCCTTTCTCATTCTCTTACCTGTGCATTGCCCTGTTTCTTTCGTTTAGCCTTTGCTGCATGTTCATCATCAAAATAATCCTTTTCAGCAAACAGCAGCTCAGTTCCACAGAGAGCCTTATCTCTTGCTGCACAGCTGAAATGCTGCCATAGAGCGGCAACTTTACAACTCGCCCACCATTGGATGACCAACAGTATGTTGGGAATGTCCATACCCTACATGTAAGTGAGTCATTATCATCAACAATGTACAAATTCCAGTGCACTTACCATACCAAAAGATGTTGTTGTGCAAAATCCCCATGTATCGCCGCTGACCAGATTTACTAGCTCAGCATCCTTAAAGGTAGGTGATATATCCACATTAAACCATTTGATCTTGTCTCACAGCTCGGGCGGCAGGCGTTTACACAGCGAGAATGTGGCATTGATCGAGTCTGGTATATCATTGAAGAATATCAAGAACTTTGGCAAAGGGGGATCACCAACCTTGAAGCCAGCCGGGATTAAAAACATGAGGTCAGTGTAGGTATTGAGAGGGTATTTAATCTTTCTGACACCAATCTTGATGTTAGGACAATCACTTGAGTGGTGAATAATGAGGGTCTTGTCCTTATGCATGTGGAGAAGTCGGGTAATATCAGTGATGGCAGACTTCGTAAGTGTTGCAGAGGTGACCAGGAGTGATGTGGAGGGCGGGAGGACATAGCGCAGCTGACCAAGTTCCCGGTATTCAGGACAGAAGTCCCCCCATTCAGTAAGGCAATGTGCTTCGTCGATCACGATACTGATGATGTGTGATACAAATAGCTGGTCCTTCAGTAGACATTGGAAGTCTCCACCTGGCTTCATGATCTGTTCTGGGCTGATTATTATTCCTCGATAGCGAAAATTGCTGATAGCCTATGCATCCAAGAGGTAAGACTCAACAGTTTCTTACAGATTTGACTAGCAGCTCACATAAAAGTTGGCCAGTGTTACCATCTCAGAATTTATAGTTATGGCTCGTATGCCAGCCTTTCCAAGCAATGCCGCATTCTGCTTGCCAAGCATGTTTAGGGACATCACTATAACCTGGATCCCGTCCACTCAGAACAGGAGAGGCATCCAGAAGGTTAGTGTTTTTCCCATTCCAGTCCCAGCGACACAAAGCACATCCCGGTGTAGGGAACCAGCATTCCCTACGCACACAGCACTACACCACAAGCCCCCTCGTCACACCCACAAGATCACCATTCACCCACGTCCACACCCCAGCTCGCCCAGAGCTCTCCTTCTTGTTTCACAGGTTCCCGAACCCGCCCATTCCTCGTCCGCATTGCCCATATGCCTGCCCAGCTGGTAAGTAGCGTACCCGTTCTCTCTCTCTTTACTTCTCTCTCTCTCTCATCTCTATCATATGTAGTATCTTGCTCAACATGACCCTGATATCTGATCTCGCGCCCCTCAATGGGCTTAGTTAGGATTATGTAAACGACCATTTGCTTGACAGTCTCAGGCATACCCAGACTATAAAGCCCTGTACATAGGCACGAAAGGCATCTATCTATCCATCTCACATTTTGAACCCATGTTTCAACTCTGTTATCGACCTGAAATCATTATCCCTCCATGGTCTGCCATGTGAGACGTCCTCGAAGACTTCCCTGAGTACAACTCGTGCATCTGTACTCGCCCAGACACCGCCCGAGCTAGTGTAGACCCAAACACCTTTTGGGTTCCTTGTCTCTCGACCCGGATTTGACCCAGGCACTTCACCAGCGTTGTGGACCCATTTTCCCACTTCCTCTCTCTATTGCAGTCACTTCCTCTCTCTATTGCAGTCACTTCCTCTCTCTATTGCAGTCACTTCCTCTCTTCATTTATTCACCTTCACTCAATTAACCATTGAGTCCCCTTTTGTTGTATCACTCGCGAGGAAGGGGAGACATATCCTTCTGCTCTAGTGCCCACAGCTTCCCTCAAGGGTTGAACAATTCGCCCTCTATCACTTAGCTCATGGTCTAGTCATTCCTACCCAGACTAGATCAGCTTCCCTCACTTTGGAGCCCACCGTGAGGGGTTCTGCTGAGCACTCTAGGAGGAACCTTCACCCAACTCTTGAGCCCCTCAATATTGAACTTCTCACTGCATCCTTTCACGACCTTCAAGTCTCCCAAGACTCCCTGTCCTATCATCCAAATTCTCCCATCACCCGACTTTCTCCTGACAGCTGTCTTCCCTTTGATGTCCACGTCTCACCTACCGCCCATTTTTCGCCTGTGCCTACTCGCTTAGGCAATCCTTCGGCTGAGCACAACATTAGTGACCTGCCAGGAACACCCGAGCACACTGCCCCTGACCATTACCTGGACTTTCCCCTTTTGTGCCAGGTGCATTTCAACATTCAACACCGCGTTGTAGCTCCCCTAACAACCCACTACTGTCACTGGGATCACCCCTCTCTCCCTTAACCCTGTCCTCGTCAGGAAGCTTATTGCCCATTTCATGGCCTCAATCCGATCTACGTCCCCCTCTCATGTCCAACCCTGTTAACGCACAAATCCTAGTACCACCTCCCCCTCCAGTACAGCCACCTATGGCAGCCCCTTTTACTATGCCCTTATGAGGCACCAAGGATGCCCCTAAGTTCCTTAGCAAGATCACAGCTGAACTCCCATGCTTCCTAGAAGATATTGGCATCCTTGCTGACCAAGCGCAGTTAGATGACACAGGAAAAATTCGTGTGGCCATCTGTTATGCAGCCCTCAACGAGGCCGAGTTGTGGAAGACTCTAGAGTCTGCTACCGCAGTCCCAGCTGACTGGGTGAATTTCGTAATGGCGGTCAAGCAACTGTACCCTGGATGCGAAGGTGCAGACAGGTACTATTGTTCTGATCTGCACAATCTCGTGCAAGAATACCGTGTGAAACCCATGAAGAACAGAGAAGAAATGGGCGAATATTATTGGAAGTTCCAGAAGGTCGCAGCTCACCTCATGAGCATGAACAAGCTCTCCGTTAATGAACGCGACCTGCTCTTCCTGGACGGATTGCCTCATGCACTCGCAGTGCCCATGTGAGCCCACCTACAGTACAAGGTACCCGATGTACACCCTAGCGACCACTATCCCATAGCCAGCACCGTGGAGGCTGCGAGTTTCTGCCTCATGGGCACCTCCCTTCAACCAGCGTACTCCCCATATACATACAATCAAACATAGCAGACGTTCCAGCAACAGCCAGCACAGACGCAGCAAAGGACATCACCTCCTCACCCTCAGACCCCTGGACAGGCTCCAGCCTCGTCCAACTCTACCCCAGCTCCCAGGACAGTGGTGAAGCAGGAGTATCTGGCCCCTGGCACCCAGGCTACCAGAACCCCTTCATGCGCGTTTTGTCAGGACCCCACTCACTACGTTCTTGCCTGTCAAATAGCCATGGCATACCTCAATGAAGGAAAGATATCTCGTAGGAACGGCCACTTATATATGCCAGATGGCAGCCCTATCCCACGCATCCAAGACATATATGGCATGTGAAACATGGTAGACCATATCCTCGCCCAGCTAGCAGCACCAGCCATGTCCCCCTCCTCACTTCACAGCCGCCCTGTACACCACTGCTTATGGCGACCATGATGGCCTGGAAATGGAATTGGAAGTTGAGCCCTTGGCCTTCTTACATACCTCCTCCTCGCCCCTGGCCTCAATTGGTTCAAGTGAGATGGGTGACCCAGAGTTCCAAGCCTTTCTGGTCAATGCATGGGCGAACTTCCAAGCTGGGAAAGGCAAGGCAGATCAGTTTAAGGGTAAGAAGGTCCACTTCAATGGAGTCAAGGTCCCACAGTGCAAAGCCCCAATGGTGACCGTAGAAGAAGAGATCAAATCTCCAGCTGTGCACGAAGCTTGCACACCGGCAACCAGGAGGCCTTCACCCCTCTCTCAGGCCATTACCCCTGAGGACCCTCCCCATGCAGAGTCGTCTGGTTCATCATCCCATGCAGTCATCCTTTCGCCCCCAACTCAGAGAGCACCAGGTGAAGGCCAGCCCATCGCTAAACCCATGCCAACAATCGCCCAGACTTCGCCCATATCCACGACCAGACAGCACAAACCTAACACTCCTGACGACTCCCACTCTGCCCCAACTACCCCTGCAACAGCCCCACAGGCTACAGCCCCCTTGTCTACCAATAATGGCCAGTTCTGTTACTCCTTTCCATTAGCAGATTCAGAGGCTCTGAAACATGCCCTGGATCAAGTCCTAGGGGTTACAGTCCCTGTCCCCCTGAAGGAGTTATTAGCCCTCTCGCTGGACTTCAGAAAGCACATGAAGGGAGCTGTGACAGGCAAGCGAGTATGGGGGAACCTGTTGACACAGACTGGGCCAGAAGCTCCCACAGCACTGGTAGACCCCTCAGCAAATTGCTTCAAGCTTGAAGGACGAGACCCTGAAAGCATCGCACGAGAATACAGGCTGAGGCTGACCTATAGTGACAATGGTCACATAGTAGCAAACCACAGCATCCCCCTTCAATACATCGAAGCCACCATAGTGGGGACCGGGCGAGTTGTATGATGCATCCTGGACACCAGATCTGAAGCCATTGCCATGCCCAAGGCCCTCTGGGAGACTCTGGGACTGGTAGCTCGCCCTGAATGTTTGATGCACATGCAGTCTGTCAACGAGTCCACCGACTCTACCATTGGTGTCATCAAGAACCTAGGCCTAGATCTAGGTGTAGGAGAGCTGTACCTCCAGGTGCAGGTCATCCCCAAGGCCCCCTTCCACATTTTGCTTGGCCGCCCATTCCACTGCCTTATGAGTGCGACCACTGAGGATTTCCCAGATGGCAAGCAGCTGTTCACCCTTTGGGATCCCAGCACTGGCAAACATTACAAGATCCCCACCCGCATCTGGACGGATAACTGCCCGAGGTGCAAGAAGCTTGGGCGGTGCGAGAAGCACAAGAGCTCGACTGAGCCCGAGGAGGATTTTTAAGTATCGATGATTCGCTCCTCAAGCGAGGAGACACCAGAATAATGCCTAGCAATGCAGCCTTCGCTATACAGTACCTGTTTTTGCCCCCAAGTACCAACTCAATCCTATATCGAACCTTCTCCCCAATTAGTGTGCGTCTTGCCCAGTCTATCAACCCCTCAAGGAATCCCACGTGAACTCCTGTTGTACCCCATCCTCATGTCCCCCATTCAGTCACCAATTCATTTATTTTTCAGTCCTTGAGCACTGCGCCCGACAGTTCTTTTACCCGTGTTTCACCTCCCACCTGGAGTCCCATTTTCACTAGCATTTCAGCTTGGCCGCGAGCCCCGTCCTATGATTTCCTTTCTTCAACCACAAAAGTCCTTTCTCCTATCGTCAGAAAGGCCATCACATCAATCTATAATGTTGGGCCCGCAGCCCACCTTTTGGCCTACAAACCAGTAGGCAAGAAAATACATTCCACCCAAGCCCCAATAGAAGAGCAGTTTTGTATTGTCAGACGCTTGCCCGACGACCCCCTAGCTGGCCTGAAGTCACTCCCTACACATCCACCCACATTCATCCCGGGCGAATGCTTCACCCAAGCGTGAGCAGATGTGTTGGACCTCGACCCAGCTAAATGGCTATGGCCCGAGGAGGTCAAATTAGCTTGATGGATCGTCCACGAGCACGAGATGGCTTTTGCCTGGACCCCCACTGAACGAGGACGCCTGGATGAATGCTATTTCCCACCCATGAAGATCACTACAGTACCCCATACCCCCTGGGCACAGAGGAACATCCCTATTCCCCCTCGCATACATGACCAGGCCATCCAGATTATCAAGGACCGCATCACTTCGGGCATGTATGAACCCTCAATGGTGTCCTACCATTCCCGCTGGTTCTGTGTCGTCAAGCAGGACAGGAAGTCCTTGCATCTCATACATGACCTTCAACCCCTGAATGCAGTCACCATCCATGACTCATCCCAACCCCTTTCATTGAACACCTCACGGAGTCCTTTGCTGGATATGCCGTTTATGGCATGATGGACCTGTTTGCTGGATATGACCAGCGCCCATTGCATGTTGACTCGCATGACCTCACGACCTTCAGTAGCCCGATGGGCCCCCAGCGCCTTACCACCCTACCCATGGGACACACCAATGCTGTCCAGATCTTCCAGGCCGACATGGAATTCATTCTTCAGGACAAGATCCCCTGTTACACCAAGCCCTTCCTGGAAGACTTACCCGCCAAGTCTGAAGAAAGCAGGTACCAGCGTGAGGATGGCTCGTACAAGACCATCCCTGACAGCCCCGAGATCCATCCTTTCATCTATAATCATCTTGACGCCATGAACCGGGTACTGCGACGTCTGCAGAATGTCGGTGCCATGGTCTCAGCCAAGAAGTTCGTGCTCACTGCCCCTGATGCCACCATTGTAGGGCATAAGTGCATCTTGGAAGGTCGCATCCCACATGAGGACAAAGTACAGAAGATTCGAGACTGGCCAGAGTGTCACACTCTCACTCAAGTCTGCAGATTCCTTGGAGTCTGTGGAGTACTACACATCTTCATACGAGGGTTTGCATCGATCGCACGACCTCTGGTCAACCTCACCCGGAAAGGTGTGCCCTTCGAGTGGGGTGAGGCCCAACAAGAAGCTATGCAGCTTCTCAAGGATGAGATTATTCAATCCCCAGCCTTATGTCACATTGACTACGAGTGTGGACATGAAGTCATCCTAGCCATCGACACCTCTAACATCGCAGTTGGTTTTATCCTATACCAGCTGGGCGAAGATGGAAAATGTTACCTCAACTGTTTTGGATCCATCTCCCTCACTGAGGTCGAGTAGCGTTACTCCCAAGCTAAACTCGAGTTATATGGCCTGTACCGTGCGCTTTGCGTGACCTGTCTGTACACATTCGGCCTGCTGGATTTCACAGTGGAAGTCGACGCCACGTATATTCAGGGAATGATCAACAACCCAGATCAACAACCCAACGCGACCATCAACCACTGGATAGCAGGCATCCTGCTCTTCACCTTTACTCTATGTCATGTTCCTGCTGACAGACATGCTGGCCTGGACAGCCTGTCTCGTCGCCCCGCAGCCCTGGGCGACCCTTTGTTGGACAATAATCACGAGGAATGGTTGGACGACACATATTCCTTTGGTATTGCCCTGCTCAACGATCGAGACCCACCCCTGTCACACCCTAGCGTTCCCTCACAACCCCCCCTGACTGCCTGTTTCCTGGCCCCTGCTGACGCCAACCTGGATGAGATGGAGATCCCCTGCTTACACAAAGCCCTCGCATGAGAACTCAAGGTTGAGGCCATACACCTCTTTCTCGAGACCCACACACGCCCACCCGACCTGTCAGACGCTGACTACACGTCCTTTGTCAGCTCTGCCTCACATTTCTTCCTGCTCACGGGTCATTTGTTTTGAAAGGACCCACATGGCTGTCATCAGCTTTATCCCCCCGCATGCGAATGCTACTCCCTAATCAAGCAAGCCCATGATGACCTCGGCCACAAAGGGGTATTCGCCATGCGAACTCATCTGCTCATGCATTTCTGGTGGCCTATGTTGGTGGACAACATCAAGTGGTATAATCACACGTGCCATGAATGCCAGATCTGCCAAACCGCGAAATTGCACATTCCCCTTACCGTCCCTGTCGTG
The DNA here is from genome assembly GCA_014904835.1 of Paxillus ammoniavirescens. Taxonomy (NCBI): domain Eukaryota; kingdom Fungi; phylum Basidiomycota; class Agaricomycetes; order Boletales; family Paxillaceae; genus Paxillus; species Paxillus ammoniavirescens. The sequence goes on from MU121086.1 coordinate 24,399, forward strand.
GGCGGCCTCTTCCATAAAGCCAATATCGATACTATGCTTATGCCCCCAGCCGGTGGCTACAAATTCATCGTGCAGGCTAGCTGCTCTCTCACTGCTTACCCAGAATGGCACATGCTGCGTTCTGAAAATGCCAATGCCCTCGCCAGCTTCATCTTCAAAGACATCCTGTGTCACTGGGGTGCACTGGCCGAGATCGTCACGGATAATGGACCCACGTTCGTCAAGGCCTTGGACACCCTCAGCTCAAGGTATCATATCAACCATATATGGATCTCCCCCTATAATTCCCAAGCCAACGGCATTGTCGAGCGTTGTCACTATGATGTGCGCAAAGCACTCATCAAAAGTTGTGATGGGGATGAGCTGCGCTGGTACAAGCACGCGCACTCTGTCTTCTGGGCAGAGAGAGTGACCTTACACAAAGTAACCGGATTCTTCTCCTATTTCATGGCCCACAGTGTCGAGCCCCTGTTTCCCTTTGACCTCGCTCAGGCCACATTCCTCGTACCCCTACCCGAGACAGACACAATCAACACAATGGCCCTCATCACCTTCCACGCATGCCAGTTACAGAAAAGGCAAGAAGACATTGAATCCATCCGTGAGAAAGTCTTGAAGGCCAGGTTCCAGTCCATCAAACAATTCGAACAAACATTCAAGAACTGCATCAAGAACTATAACTTCACGCCCAGAAGCCTAGTGCTTGTGCGAAACACCCAGGTGGAGAAAGAGCTCAATAAGAAGACGAAACCCTGTTATCTGGGCCCCATGCTGGTCATCCAACGAACCAAGGGCAGATCCTACATGCTGGCCAAGCTGGATGGTTCCCTTTCCAAACTATGTTACACAGCCTTTTGTCTGCTCCCTTATCATGCGTGGTTGCACATTAGCGTCCCCGTCACGTCCATCGTAGGCTTTGATGATGAGACCCTAGAGAATATGGAGGGTATAGAAGAAGAAGAACTGGATGATGAGGAATTGGGCGATGAACACGATGAATGATCCAAGATTCTGCACGATACACGAACGACACAGAAAAGAAATCTACAACATAAGAAAACACGAAAGAAACATAATGCCCCTGTACCTGTAATCCAATGTGCCCGAACCCTAGAGACCACGATATCTGACCCGACCTTCAATTTCAAACGCACGAAGAGGCACCGTGCACGTTGACGCAATCCCCAGAACTATAATCACGTATCATTTCTTTTTCTCTGTTACTTATATTTGCCCAATCTTACTTTTTGCTTACTTTTCTTGATTCTTACTTAGACACGGCTACGGACGGACTATGGGCAGGACACGGGCGAAATGTGCTTTTGCACAACAACAAGAAGACTACTATGACATGCACGACATTGAGTTATGCTACGAGGGCCTACTCACTGTCCTCAGCAGGGCCTTCCCGGGCTTGCACATGAGGATGGCCATGTGCGCGGGTCATTAGAGTTGTTTACAGGTGGCAGTTGGTTGTACCACTTGCAGTATCGCTTGTAAGCGGTGTCGGAGAGACTGTGGTAGGCGGTGCAGAGGAGCGAGGACCATTTGCAAGGGAAGGATGCCGTTGTACTAGCCTGTTGAAGGGGGCGGATCTTGGTGCAATTGGCCTGTACCTCCTCCATCATGCTTGTGATCTTGAGGAACAGGTGTTTGGTGGCCAGGTTAAGCAGTTGGTTGACGGTATCCATCTGCATGTTGGGGAACACAGACTAAGGCAGAAAATCAACAAAATCAACAGCTAGAATAACATACTGACCTCTTGTGCACAGAGCAGACCTTCGCCCAAAAAATCAAAGTTGCCGTCATCTCCTTGAAGAAATATGTGAAGCTTGATTGACTTAATCTCCACCCAGGTTACACCTCCCATGACAATGGGATCTAGTGTTACAATGGATGTGGTATGATCGAAGTCTGAGTGATGGAGTTTGGGACTAGTTTGGAGTGCATGCCTGTAGGGCGGGGGCTTGCGTTTTTTCTCTCGGATGGAGATCATCAATGCAAGGTCCATTTCGGGAGCCATTTCAGCGGCTGCACCCAGCTGACATAGCATTGTGGTGACAGTCAAGCTGAATCCACATTCACCGACCCACCAAGGGATCAGGGCTTGTCCACCATAGTTGTGCAATGAACGTAAAGAGAGGCAGAAATCAGGGACGACTTCAAAGTCTCCGTCACTGATGGTGAGGTTGCCGTTGACGATTGCCATGACATCCATGTCATCAGACAACCAAAACGGTTGAAGGAGATCGCAGACATGCTCGGACAAGTTATTCATGGCGAGTTCATGAATCTCGTATGGAACCAATGATATTAAACATGTGAATCGTTGATGATGGCGGCTGTACAGACTCGTACATTGGTAGCTATGGGTGGTTGACAAAATCTAAGAATGAAGGCAGGAGTTACCCAAGCTCAGCCACTGCCTAGATGGGAAAAATCAACTATATTCACCTAAGAATGAAGGCAGGAGTTGCCCAAGCTATAGTACATTAGCTAAGAATAAAAAGCAAGTAAAAGTGAACTCACCTCAGCTGCTGCCTAGATGGGCGAAATTGACTGAGGTGCTAATGAGTAGGGTGAAGGTATATATACTATGGGCAGAGGTATACTCATACTATGTTATCTGTAATATGGGAATGAACCTGAAAGAAGCATTTTAAGCGTAATGATAAATGTTGTAAGTGAAAGTCAAAAGGTTTAGCAAATATAGAAATTATAAAGTCAAAGTACTTCTGATGTTTCTGATGTTTCCGATTTCAGAAAGGCATGGGAATATCTCGGAAGTGGTTTGGGAATGATGGTTCTGATGCTAGAACCTCAGAATCATCAGGGTGGTTTAACTCATTAAGGTTGAATACTGACAGTGGTGACAGGTGAGCTCAAACTGGCTTCAAGCCAAGAGCTGAGCTACAAAAGCTGTGCTGGCAAGCAGTTTTTCCCATGACTTGGCTGCTGGCAGCTTGGCTCAAACTGATACCAGCTTTGGCTCAGAGTTATTACATAAGCCAGAGTTGTGGCAACACTAGGCTATCCTAACGGCTGCCTATCTCTGGAATTGCACTGAGTCTCAATCACTTCCACCTGGCATCATGCCTTATGAAATGGTCAATGGAAAGAAACCAGACCTTTCCCACCTACGTGTCTTTAGCTCTCATTGCTGGGCACAGATCCCCATTGAACTTCAGACAAAATTCGGACCCCACTCCTGTTGTGCCATCTTCATGGGATATCCAGACTGAGTCAAAGGATATCGTGTTCGTGACGCAACAAACAGAGTGTTCTTTGTGATGAGGGATGTCATATCCAATGAAACCCTGCCCCTTCTTATCAACTGTGAGTCGGACAACGGCTCCATTGAGATGATTAGCACGTACCAGAACCCAGACACCTGCAGGCAAAGCACACGCTGAGAACATCACTACTGTCAAAGCACATTTGGATGATCTGTGGGAGTGTCATACTGAAAAAGGGTCATTGATTGAGGAGGTGCCCAAGTTGGAGCCTGATGAAGAGCCTCTGGATGAGATAAAGCTGAATGAGGCCATCCCAGACATTGTGGTGAACGCCATAGTGGAGGAACAAGTGCACATCATATGTAGAAGAATAAGCTCACATTACCATAAGGAGTGACCATCGACGTGACCCCTCCAATCCTGACTACGACATGAAGATACCACCAGCTACCTACAAAGAAGCAATGGTATACCCCAATCACAACCTATGGCTTGAAGCCATGAAGACAAAGCTGGCCACCATGAAAGAAATAGATGTCTACAAGGTTGCCAGAATTCCCCAAGGTCGCAAGGCAATCGGCTGTCAGTGGGTAATGGAATTCAAAGAGGACAATAAGGGGGGCTCTGTCTACAACGCACGACTTGTCGCACAAGGCTTCTCACAGGTACCAGGTGTCAATTACAGTGCCACATTCACCCCTGTTATCAAGTCAGCATCTGTCTGACTCATTGCAGCACTGGCATGTCAACAAGACTGGGAGATCAATATGTTCGATGCAAAAAGGGCCTTCCTATGGGGCAAACTCAAAGAGGAAATATATATGTGACAGCCGAAAGGATTTGAGGAGGGCAACTGGAAGGTAATTGTGTGGTTGATGCTACGCACGATCTACGGTCTCAAGCAGTCGGCATTGGAATGGTATGAGCAAGTATGTTCAGTCATGTCAGACCTGGGGTTTGTATGGACAAAATCCAATCATGCCCTATTCTATTATGACGGTGATGATGACCTTACTGCCGGTACAACCCCAGTTCAATGCCTGATAGGTTGGCATGTGGATGATGGCATGGGAGCCTTGAACTCCAAGCCCTTCCTCCAAGGTGTCAAGACCAGGATTGCCAAACAATTCGGAATCAAGGACCTTGGGCCAGTCACAAAGTACCTTGGAGTGGAATATGAGAGGGACAGGGAATCTTATCAATTATGGATGCACCAGGGCAAGTATATTGCCTTTTTATTACAGGAGTACGGTGTAGGGAACCAGCGTTCCCTACACGTGTATCTCTACATGACAGCCCATACTGGCCTCCAGCTTGCTTGTGGACCCTCGCCCACTCGCTCACTTTCGCACCCTCTGTATCACTCGTACCCTACCCCTGCATTCCCTACACGTGTATCTCTACACAACAGCCCATACTGGCCTCCAGCTTGCTCGCGGACCCTCGCCCACTCGCTCGCTCTCGCACCCTCCATATCACTCGTACCCTACCCCTGCCAGTAAGTGATATATCACTTTTCTCTCTTTCTCTTTCCTTCCCTTCTCTCGACAACTATGGTGCACTACACTACAATACCCAACGGACTCAGTAGCATTACTTAATCATGTGACACGTCGGACAGTCTCGGGGATGCCCAGACTATAAAGCCCTGTACTAAAGCACGAAAGGGGATCTATCTATCTATCTATCTAACTATCTATCTTTTGACCTACATTCTATTCAACTATGTTTCGTGGATCTCACTATTTGTTGTTGGGCAATAGTCCCAGAATTCGATTCCTTGAATCCCTCTCCTACCTGCCAGTCGTGAACACCTGAGAGCTAAGCTCTTATTGCACTCATGAGCTCGCCCATCAATAGCTCAAAGACTCATGCTCTCCACCACGACTCACTCTATCTCAAACTACTTCGCTTCACTCCCGGGTCTCGACCTGAAGGTCCCTTCTCACATTACTTATCCTTCCTTTCACTCATTCTTTGCTTCCTCTTGGTTGATCACCGAGAACCTTTGTTCCGCTCGCGAGAAGGAGGAGATCTGTCTTTCTGCCTCTGTGCTCACAGCTTCCCTCAAGGGTCGAACTATTCGTGCCCTACCCCCTTCTACTGGCCTGGTCTTGGTACCTTCTTAGACTAGTTTAGCCAACCTCAATGGCCTCTCAGACTGCAACCCAGTCTTACTCCCTGTTGATCCCAAGGCTCCATTTGGCCCCCCTGACATGACCTTTCCTCCACTCCCAAACCTTAGACAGGCTTACCTCAAGCTGGTCAGTGAACTGATTTATCTCTCCATCAACACTCACCCCGACATCAGCTACATTGTTAACAGCCTTACCCAGTACAACACCAACCCTGAACCTCAGCATTTTGTGACCGCCAAATGTGTTCTACGCTACCTAGCCAGCACAGCCATGCTCTGTCTTCATTATGGGGGTGAACAAGCAGATGAAGGACTGCACGCCTACACCAATGCCAGTTGGGCAAACAAAGTTGGTTGCTGCTCCATGTCAGGCTACGTGTGGTTCTATGCGGGAGGGTTGATTTCTCACATCTCCAAGAAACAGGCAATGGTTGTTGGCAACACCCTAAACCCAAATAATGGATTGAGTTGTCTTACCCAGATACTGACTTGGAGCTAGCTGATGTTTGAGGTGGAAACCCAAAGAGAACTTGACTGAGTTCTTTGGGTATTGCATTGGATTATATATACTGTTGTACAGAGTGCACAGACCAAGCTGTGCATGTAATATAAACTACTATATGTGGTAAAAGTCTGTGGAACATAATGTTGAAATGAAAGAGGCATTGTAAGCATAAGGCATGATGTCATAGTGATGTCATAGTTCTAGAATGTTATAGGTAAGAACATAGGTCATGTGACATGTAAGATAAGATATGATCATGTGATTGGATTAGATAAGAAGTGTTCGTAATAATGGTCGCATTATCGTCCACAGAAGTGGAGTACATGGCTGCAACCCACATTATCCAGGAGGCCCTGTGGCTGAAGTCCCTCTTCACAGAACTCAACATTCCCTTTTCCCTTCCTGTCAAGATCTTCATAGACAACACAAGCACCATTGCACTTTCCACTGCCACTAAGTTTTATAATTGTTCCAAACATATTGACATTCATTATCATTTCATTTGTGAGCACATTGACAATGGTTCTTTCATTTTACTCTGGATTCCATCACACAAGAACATTGCAGATATACTCATGAAACCACTCCCCCATCCTGCCTTCACCAAACTTCTGCACACACTTAGACTAGTGGCTTGATGAAGGGGGTGTGTTGGACTTTATCATTATGATTATTATCACATCATCATCACCACTTTACACATTGGGTAATCAGCCACTTTAGACAGCTTCAGCATACACACACATCTCTTTTCCTCAGCCCCAGTGAAAACTGGTTGTGCTCAGATGTGGCAGCCTGTGTCGAGATAATGATCAACACACAACAACATGTTGTGGCCAATATTCAGACTGAGGGCATATTTTGTGTCAGCCGGAAGTTCAAATGTGAGTTGCAAGGTGTTGCTAGTGCATTGTGCCTTCACCAAGAGCGTCCTTGTTCCAAGCATTCGCAGAAATCTCGTCAATGACACTAGTTAGCTCATCAAAAACCTGAACTACTTACCTGATAAAAATTGTTGAATCCTGGACGCTGCAATGGCCCCACCATCCCTGTAAGGTACCCCCAAATTCGAGACATCTAAACCAGGCCTATCCATCAAGCAAAACCAGTCCTCTGTGTGTCCAGATGGCAGTTTGATCTCTCAGGGTGTCATGGCAACTACACCTAGGATATCCTTCACGTTGACAGCAACACAGTCCTCAATCCCTCCTTTTTTACATGCCACAACTGTATGAAAAGAGCACTGGAAGAGGGTTGCATTGGGATGCAAAAACAGTTGGATGAGAGCAACACTTTCATAGCGCCAAACTTGATTGACTTGAACACCTAACTGGGTGAAATAGATGACCTCTCCGATTCTCTCTTCTCCGTTGAGTTGGACCTAGACAATACATGTCAAGCTCCATAGTAATCTGAATATACAACACAGGTCCTACCTTGACATTTCACAACTCACAGTTTTTCTCAACTGCTTTGAGAGCCTCTCACCACCTTGACCATGCAATCTGTTTGTTAGGCAAGAGTAACCAAGCCCATCATCTGATACGAGGCAGCTGCTCAACTGCAATATCAAGGTATGCAGCAAATGCTTGTGCAGCTTGACCCGTTGCCAGTCTAGGGTACTGTCAGAGTCTGATTCAACCCGAGGGTCTGGAGTGAACCTGAAGGATCAGGTTATCAGATTGGCGGGATGGGAGTCTGGAGATTGTCGGAGGGAAAGGGACTTCAGCTTCAACTTATATGTTGCGCCCCTATACGAGTTCTTATCCCTTAATTTGCAGAGTGTGTCAGATGATAAGCCCTGAGGTCAACTCAAGTCTTAAGAGAAAGGTTCAGAGGGATGAGAGGGATCGGATTGGAGTCTTATCAATATTTGAACTAAGGAAAAGTAGGAGAGTTACAAGGGGTTTATATACTGAAAGTCCGGATAGATATAAATGAACTAGTGTCAGGCTTTCGGGAATCCCGACGAAACAATGAAAGAAAGATGTCAGGACTTCTATGTAAGATGTGCAAATGACGAAGAAGCACGTTAGTTTAACAATGATAGACAAATAGTGATGAAAGAAGAAGTATGACAGGAAATGGATATAAGGTGATCTTAATTACTAATCAAAATCCAAAGGTTCAGGAACAGGAACGGGAATCAGGAAACAGGAAATCAAAGAAGAGAAATGCATAAGTGTAATCCGAAGTTGTCGGGATGATCGGGATACGTCGGGATTGGGTTGGATTGAATGGGAAGTCACAGGATGTGACAGGTACCTGTCTCTCTTGGGCAGCAGTGCATAGCCATTGTCAAGGTCAGCAGCACCTTCTGGGAGGCCCTTTGGTGGCTCAGCAAGCTTGGGGATTGCGGAGAGAAGTGCATTGACTTGCAGTGTCTCAAGCCCTCTTGTGAGAGGTTTGCATAAGGATTGGATGGCTGGCGTATCTCTTGTCCCAAGTTTCCAATGGTATGTTCCATTGTCCACTGAGCATAACAAATTGGAGGACTCTTCTGTAAGGCCTCTGGAATAGGGTGTACAACTTGGTGTACAGAGGGCCTGACGAAATGGATGTGGCTGTCCTTTGCTTGATAAGATATTCTTTCGTATTCAAGTTCCCAGCCACATAGAAGGGTTTGTGCGACTTGCATATTTTTCAAAGTAATTCGGTGTTGGCACATGATTTGAAAGCCACGTACGAGCCTACAATAGTTGATCCAGTAGCATTCTGGGAGTGTATTGTATAGTAGGATAGACCCGAGGCCAAAGATATAGAGCTGTAATTCCCAAGTCTTGTACTGAGAATTTAACTTCTTGGCAATGTTCCTTGGCTTGCGGTCAAATGATCCTGGGAGATATGGGCCTGTGTTGGTGACACCTACTCCATGAGCTTGCCAGGCATCATTATCACCTGTGAATACTGCCCAATCCCATGTATCCTTGTCGTTGCCTGGATAGCATTGAAGTGTTCCCCGCCAGAGAGAAATGAGGAGATCACTGAGATTGTTGGCTAGGTGCATGATATCAGTTGTCATGCAGAGGGGAATGCCAAGACTGCGTGAGCAAGCCAACCCCAAGATCAGAGGCAGTTTGGTGATTCTGGTTTCAGTCATGTGAAGCTCTTGCTGATGATTGCCAGGTGCACTGACTATATGCCTGAGATTGGCTTTGTATCCTGCTGACCCACCAGGAGGGAGGTGGAGTACATTGATATCATTATGGTCACTGTTGTTGGAACAGAAATCCCTGGGCTTGAGCAGAGTGGGGTAATAGTGATTTCCGTCTGTCCTTGTTCGGCCCTTTACACCACAATAAACACGGCACCCACTCTTGCCACTATGTCCTACCATCCCATGCCAGTAAGTAAGGCCAGGGCCATCCACAGTCGGGAAAAGTAGATAGAGATCTGAGTGAAACATGACATTGTGTGATGCATCCCAGATAACAAGTCCTTCGTTTTGAAGAGCTGCAACATGATGCATTCCAGGGAAGCAGAAAGAGTCGACATTTTTCGGCTTGTTTGGGCCTGGTATGAATTCACCAGGAAAGATGTGTGCCTTATGATAATGCTTGTCGGGGGAAAGATTGATGATAAACCATATGTAAATCCAGCAATCAGATGCTTTGGATTTGTAAAGCTGCACCCCATCCAGCGACACCATTAAAACAATGTTGTTTTCTTTGATATTCCCGTCATTAACTGCAGCGAGAAAATCATGGCCCATGATCACATTGGTTATCTCTGGGATGGAACCAGTTTCAGCAAGGACTTGGAGAACCTGTTGAGCATGTTCATATAGGTAGCGCATGTCTTCCACACTCTGAGGGTGATGATACAATGATTGGAGCTGTGAGCCCAATAGGATGGTGACGAACCTTTGGGCAGCAGCCTTGGTACGCCCACCACTTGCCAGTAGCTTCACCTCGTCCCAACGTGGCATGGTGCACATGGGGCATTCCTCGAGATTGGCAAACAGCCCAGTGTAAGCAAGACACGTCTTTGGGCACATGTCGTGCTCGATGGACTCCACACCAGTATATTCCGCAATCAATCTCTCAACAGCCCAGAAGCTGAGTATATCCTCAATCCCTTCAGCACCCGCAAAGTTCCACTTTGTGCCAGTATGGTGTAGGGAACCAGTGTTCCCTACACATGTATCTCTACACAACAGCCCATACTGGCCTCCAGCTCGCTCGCCCTCACACCCTCCATATCACTTGTACCCTACCCCTGCCAGTAAGTGATATACCACTTCTCTCTCTTTCTCTTTCCTTTCCTTCTCTCGACCACTATGATGCACTACGCTACAATACCCAACGGACTCAGTAGCATTACATAATCGCACGACACTTCAGACAGTCTCGGAGATGCCCAGACTATAAAAGCCCTGTACTTAAGCACGAAAGGGCATCATCTATCTATCTATCTTCTATCTAACTATCTTTCGACCTACATTCTATTCGACCGCTTTTCATGTATTGTACCGTCTGCTGTTGGGCTATAGTCCCAGAATTTGATCCCTTGAACCCTTCTCCTACCCGCCGGCCGTGAATGTCTGAGAGCTAAGCTCTTATTGCACTCATGAGCTCGCCCATTGATAGCTCAACGACTCGTGCTCTCCACGACGACTCACCCTACCTCAAACCGCCTCACTCACTCCCGGGTTTCAACCTGAAGGTCCCTTCTCATATTACTTATCCTTCCTTTCCCTCATTCTTTGCTTCCACTCGGTTGACCACTGAGAACCTTTCTTGTTCTGCTCGCAAGAAGGAGGAGATCTGTCTTTCTGCCTCTGTGCTCACAACTTCCCTCAAGGGTCGAACTGTTCGCACCCTACCACCTTCTATTGGCCTGGTCTTGGTACCTTCTTAGACTAGTTTAGCCGACCTCATTCTGGAGCCCACCGCGAGGGGTTCTGGTAAGCATCTTAGAAGGAACTTTCGCCCAACTCTTGAGCCTCTCGACATCGAGCTTCTTACTGCATCCTTTCATGATCTTCAGGTCTCCCGTGACCTCCTGCATTATCATCCAACTTCTCCCTCTACCTGGCTCTCTCCTGACAGCTGTTGCGCACTTGACACCTGTGACTCGCCTACCTCCCAAATCTCGCCTGTACCTTTTCGCTTAGGTTTCCCATCGGCCGACGACAATATTAGCAAGCATCTAGGAACACCCAGTCGGACTCTCCCTGGATATTTCAACTTCTCTTCCTTCGTACCTGGTGCTTTTCATCACTTGACTCCACCTCGTAATCCTTTGGACGACCCGCTGCTGTCATCAGGTTCGCCCCTCTCGCCCCTGACAGCCTCGTTATTGGGTACCTCCTCACCCGGTCCCTGGCCCAACCTTGAACGATCAACAGCTCTAGAGACTGCCAACGCCCAAGCATCAGTGTCGACAGCAACCACAGCACCGAACCCTTCAGCAAGTATCAACACATTCCCCCAGCCTTCATTATCACTAGCTCTCCCCGTCCAACCCAACTCTCGCCCACAAGTCCCTCAACCTCATGCATTACTAATCATGGCAGCCCCTGTCCTTATGCCCCTACATGGCAGTAAAGACTCACCTAAGTTTGATGGCAAGATCACAGCTGAGCTCCCTCGATTCCTCGAAGACGTAGGAATCCTAGCTGACCGAGCCCAACTCGACAATGCTGGCAAAATTCGCGCAGCCATTCGTTACGCAGCCCTAGACAAGGCTGAGCTCTGGGAGACCTTGGAGTCTTCCACGGCCCTCCCAGCTGACTGGGCGAACTTTGTCACCGCCGTTAAAGAACTGTACCCTGGATGCGAAGGTGCAGACAGATACTACCGCTCAAATCTGCACAACCTCGTGCAGGAATATCACGCTAAGCCCATGAAGAATAGAGAAGAACTAGGTGAATACCACCGCAAGTTCCAGAAGGTCGCAGCCCACCTCATGTCCACAGACAAGCTCTCTGTCAACGACCACAGCTTACTCTTCCTAGATGGACTCCCTCACGCGTTAGCTGGCCCCATACGGGCTCACCTCCAGTACAAAGTTCCAGATGTACATCCTAGTGACCCCTACCCCATTGCAAGTACCCTCGAAGGGGCCAGGTTTTGTCTTACAGGTGCATCGCTTCGCCCAGCATACTTGCCCTACGTGTACAACCAGTACTCTCAGACTCCTCAGCATCAGCCTGCGACCTCTCAACCCAGGAACTCGACCTCCTGCTCTGAATCCACCCCTCAGAACTCAGCGTCGCCCGACACTACCCCAGCTCCAGGAACAGTGATGAAGCAAGAATATCCAGTCCCTAGCTTCCAAGCACAATGAGGGAACACCTGTGCATTCTGCCAGAGCACGAACCATTACATCCCTTCTTGCCCGGTAGTCACTGTCTACATTAGCGAAGGGAAGGTCTTGCGAAGGAACGGTTGGATCTACATGGTGGATGGTAGCCCTATTCCATGCATAGAAGGAATCTACGGTCTCCAAAAAGTCGTAGACCATATACTCGCCCAGCAAGCAGGGCCTTCGAACTCTCCCTCGACCAGATTCGTGCGTGACCCCCCCCCTCATATCACAGCCGCTCTGTACACTGCGTCCTACAACGACGACTACAGCATAGAGCTAGAGTTGGAGGTTGAGCCCTCTGCCTTCCTGCACACCTCTAGCACGAATTTCAACTTGCCGGACCCAAGCGAGACCTCGGACCCAGAATTCCAAGTGTTCCTAGCTAAGGTTTGGGCAAATTTCCAAGCTGGTAAAGGCAAGGGCGATCAGTCCAAAGGGAAGAAAGTTCGTTTTGACAGAGTCAAGATCCCAAAGCGTAAAGCCCCTAATGTTATGGTGGAAGAAGAGATCGAGTCTCCAGCAGTATGGGAAGCTTGCTCCCCTAGCTTGAGGAACCCCTCTCCTCCATCTCTGACTATGCCTACAGACCCCTCCTCATTGTCCTCTAGAGCAGTCATCCTCGCTCCCCAAGCACAGAGAGCTCCTGGGGAAGGTCGACCCATTGCCAGACCTTCACCTACTGCCAGCCCTGCAACACCTATGTCCTCTGCCTCCTCTCAGGAAGGCGAGACCTCTAACGCAACACCCATCAGCGCCCCCTTGGCTTCGACTCCCACTCAGCCTCTCGCCCCTTCGTCCTCACCTACTGTCACTCAGAACACTGGTCAATTTCATTACTCCTTCCCTCTGGTGGACCCAGAAACACCCAAGTGCGCTCTCGAGCAAGTTCTCGCTGTGACAGTTCCAGTGCCCCTCAAGAAGCTGTTAGCTCTCTCTCCTGACCTCAGAAAGCACATGAAAGAGACCGTAACAGGCAAGCAAGTTTGGGGGAACCTACTGACCCAATCAACATTGATGCCCTCACCCTCTGATGCACAGGACCCTTCCGCACAATGCTTTGAGCTGGAGGGCAGGGACCCAGAAGGTGTTGTGCGAGAGTACGGACCCAAGCTCACTTACAGTGACAACAGACACATTGTGGCCAACCACAGTGTCCCACTCTGTTATATTGAGGCTACCATAGTCGGTACTGGGCGCATTGTCCAATGCATTGTCGACACTGGATCTGAAGCCATCGCTATGCCAAGAGCTCTATGGGAGACCCTAGGCCTGGTCGCTCACCCAGAATATGTGATGAACATGCAGTCGGTCAATGAGTCCACAGAGTCCACAGTCGGTGTCATCGAAAACCTCAGCCTAGATCTCGGTGTTGGAGAACTGTACCTCCAAGTCCAGGTGATCCCCAAGGCCCCCTTCCAGATGCTACTCGGACGTCCTTTCCACTGCTTGATGAGCGCTACCACTGAAGGCTTCCCGGATGGGAAGCAGCTGCTGACTCTGACTGACCCCAACTCTAGCAAGCACTACAAGATCCCCACACGTATCTGGACAGATAACTGCCCTCGGTGCAAGAAGCTAGGACAGTGCGAAAAGCGCAAGAGCTCGAGTGAGCCCGAAGAGGATTTTTAAGTATCAATGATTCACTCCTCAAGCAAGGAGACACTAGTAAACCGACACCCAGCAACACGACATTTGTCATTCAGTACCCCTTCCTTCCCCCAAGCACTAACTCTATCCTCTATTGAACATTCTCACCTATACCTACCTTGTCCGATAAATCGCCCAAGCCCCTATCGTCTACCTGGTCACGCTTTCTCTCGACGCTCACCCATACCTCCCCTGTCGCCTTCATCCCGTCAATTCTTCATTCCCAGACTTTCAATATGTTTATGCTCCAGTCCTCGAGCGCAGAGCTGGACTGTCCTTCTCGTCACATTTCTTCTCCCCCCTGGAGACCCGATTTTACTAGTGCTTCAGCTCATGCACGAGCTTCGTCCTACGCATTTCTCTCTTCGACTGCGACAGTCCTCTCCCCCATCGTCAGAAAAGCAATTGCCACCATATACGACCACGGGCAGTTCACTCAAGCACTGGCCTACAAGCCTGTCACTAAAAAGATCCATTCCACTCCAGCCCCAATAGAGGAATAGTTTCATATTGTTAGGCGTCTACCAGACGACCCCCTAGCCAGATTGAAACCTCTCCCAACACACCCCCCTCCATTCGTCCCTGGCGAGCACTTCATCCAGGAGTGAGCAGACGCACTCGACCTTGACCTTGCCAACTGGTTGTGGCCAGAGGAACTCAAACTCGTCAGATGGATCGTTCGTGAGCACAAGATGGCCTTCGCTTGGGTGCCCACCAAATGTGGTCGCCTGGATGAACACTACTTCCCTCCAGTCAAAATCACTACAGTACCTCATACCCCCTAGGCACAGAGGAACATACCCATTCCCCCTCATATTCATGATCAAGCCATTCAGATTATTAAGGACCATATTGCCTCGGGCGTATACGAGCCCTCCTCGGCATCGTACTGCTCTCGCTGGTTCTGCGTCGTCAAGCAGGACGGAAAGTCCTTGCATCTCGTGCATGATCTCCAGCCCTTGAACGCAGTCACTATCTGTGACTCCTCCCAACCTCCCTTTGTTGAGCACCTTGCAGAATCCTTCGCCGGTTACGCAGTCTATGGAATGATGGATTTATTTGCTGGATATGACCAACGTCCTCTGCACATCGACTTGTGCGACCTTACCACCTTCAGTAGCCCGATGGGCCCCCAGCATCTGACCACCCTGCCCATGGGACACACCAATGCTGTCCAGATCTTCCAGGCCGACATGGAATTCATTCTTCAGGACGAGATCCCCTGTTACACCAAGCCCTTCCTAGATGACCTCCCAGTCAAGTCCGAAGAAACCAGGTACCAGCGCGAGGATGGCTCCTATGAAACCATCCCTGACAACCCTGGAGTCCACTTGTTCATCTATAATCACCTCGACACCATGAATCGGATACTGCAGCGTCTACAGAAGATTGGTGCTACAGTCTCGGCCAAGAAGTTCATGCTCGCTGCCCCTGACACTACAATAGTAGGTCACAAGTGCACCTTGGAAGGTCGCGTCCCCCACGAAGACAAAGTTCAGAAGATCAGAGACTGGCCGGAGTGTTGTACTCTTACCCAAGTTCGCGGATTCCTCGGAGTCTGCGGGGTGTTACGTATCTTCATACGAGGGTTCACCTCTATCACGCAACCTCTAGTTGACTTGACCCGAAAGGAGTACCCTTCGAATGGGGTGAGGCCCAACAAGAAGCTATGCAGCGTCTCAAGGACGAGATCATCCAGTCCCCAGCACTACGTCACATCAATTATGATTGTGATTGAGAAGTCATCCTGGCGGTCGACACCTTCAATATTGCCATAGGGTTCATCCTATATCAACTAGGAGACGATGGCAAACACTATCCCAATCAGTTTGGCTCGATTTCCCTCACTGAAGTCGAGCAATGCTATTCTCAAGTGAAGCTCAAGCTCTACGGCCTGTATTGCACGCTTCAGGCTACTCGTCTTTACACCTTTGGGCTAACAGACTTCACTGTCGAGGTCGACACCAAATACATTCAAGGAATGATCAACAACCCCGACCAACAGCCCAATGCTACTATCAACCATTGGATTGCAGGCATCCTATTGTTCACATTCACCCTGTGTCACGTACCTGCAGACAAACACGCTGGCCCCGATAGTCTTTCCCGCCGTCCCCCTGCATCAGACAACCCACCACTCGAGGACGACCATGAAGAATGGCTGGACAACGCTTATGGCTTCGGCCTCGCTCTTCTCAACGATTGAGAGCCCCCAGCCTCGCGCCCCTCTACCCTTAGCTCTGTCCCTGGCCACGGGGTGGGCTCGTGCTTCTTGACTCCTGTCGAGACCTCACCCGTGGAGACTTTAATACCTCGTTCAGGGAAAGCTCTCGCTCGAGAAGCCAAGATAGCTGCCATATGACTCTTCCTCGAAACTCGTGCATGCCCCGCCAAGCTCCTTCGTCAACTCTGCCTCACGCTTCTTCCTACTTGCGGGTCGCCTGTTTCGAAAGGAAGTCCACGGTCGCCACCAGCTCGTCCCCCCTGTGCATGAATGCTACTCATTGATCAAACAAGCTCACGATGACTTGGGTCATAAGGGTGTCTTTACAGTCCACACCCGCTTGCTCATGTGGTTCTGGTGGCCTATGTTGGTCAAAGACGTGAAATGGTACAGGCGAACCTGTCACGAGTGCCAGATCCATCAGACCACGAAGCTGCACATTCATCCAACTGTCCCTGTCGTGGGCGGTTGATTCCACAAGGCCCATATCAACACTATGCTTATGCCCCCTGCTGGTGGCTACAAATTCATCATACAAGCTCACTGTGCATTGACCGCCTATCCGGAATGGCATATGCTTCACTCAGAGAACACTAACACTTTGGCGAGCTTCATCTTCAAGGACATCCTCTGTCAATGGGGTGCACTGGCCGAGATCGTGACCGACAATGGACCTGCCTTCATCAAAGCTCTGGATACCCTCAGTTCTAGATACAATATCAATCATATCCGCATCTCCCCTTATAACTCCCAAGCTAATGGTATTGTCAAGCGTCGTCATTATGATGTGCGCGAAGCGCTCATCAAAAGTTGTGATGGGGACGAGCTGTGCTGGTACAAGCACGTGCACTCCGTCTTCTGGGCAGAAAGAGTCACCTTGCACAAGGCCACAGGCCTCTCCCCCTATTTTATGGTGCACGGCATCGAGCCCCTGTTCCCCTTCGATATCACGCAAGCTACATTCCTCGTCCCCCTACCTGACTCAGACTCGCTCGACACTATGGCCCTCATCGCTTACCGAGCATGACAGTTACAGAAGAGACACAAGGACATAGATTCCATCCGCGAGAAGGTCATGAAGTCACATTTCCACTCCATCAAACAGTTCGAGGAGACCTTCAAGAACCGGATCAAGGATTACAACTTCACACCAGGAAGCCTGGTCCTAGTACAAAACACCCGGGTCAAGAAAGAATTGAACAGGAAGATGAAACCTCGTTACCTAGGCCCCATGCTAGTTGTCTGACGAACCACAGGCGGTTCCTACATACTGGCCAAGTTGGATGGGTCGATATCTAAACTTTGATATGCAGCATTTTGCCTACTCCCCTATCACACCCGCTTGCGCATCAGTGTTCCAGTAACTACGAGGCCATGCGATTTGAGCAGTTATTATGAATCACCAAACACCATCATTGGGTTCAACAATGATGCCATGGAGGATATGGAAGGAGAAGAAGTAGAAGTAGGAGAAGAAGGTGAAGGCGAGGAGTTCGACGATGAAGACTACAATTGAAGAAGAATGTCGCACGAGAAGAACGAGAAGAACGAGAAAAAAAGAAAAGCAATCTACAAAATAATGAAAACACGAAAGCCAATAAAAAGATACAAAGCCCCTGTACCCGGTATTTGAAGTGCCCTACCTATGTTATAATGATACCTGACCAAAACCTTACTTTCAAACGCATGACGAGGCACTGTGCACGTTGTTGAAGGCCGAGATTCATGTTGGAAAGCAGCCCAATGAAGACAAGTCAGGGAGATACCCTGTGAAGCCCAATGTAATATGCGACACGAGAGCGTGTCTCGTTCTAGCCCTAGCCCTCTCTGATTGCTTTTAACTTCTTACTACTTTCACTCTTACATTAACTACCTTTTCTGCTTACTTAGATCTGGCAGGGACTGGGTACGAGCGACAAACGGACACCATGATCAATTCCAGTCAACGACAAACTACATTGTACAAAAAGATAACTAAGAGGAGGACGAATATGGCTGGGCCCCACATTACTCGCTCTCCCTATTGAGTGAGTCGTTGATTAGAGGGCAGGCACGAGCCGCCTTGAATAGCTGCCAGACCCTACCTTCGACTGCCACCAGCTAATCCTTGTACTCAAGCTGGGCGTCGAGCGCATCCCTCATCTTGTTGTTGGCCTCGCGGATATGGACCTTAGCCAAGGCGAGTTTGGCGTTGACTTGAGCCTCCTTGGCCAAGAGGATACACACCATTTTGAGGAGCCCGTTTAGGGTGTCGTTTGGAACACCTGAGTTGCACTCAGGCTCGAGGGGTTTGATGTTGGTGACTTCCTTGCCAGGAATGCGGATGGCCCTAGGGGGAAGGATGAGAGCGAGAGCAGGAGGCTCGCTCAGCTTACTCGAGCTGGCTACAGCTCGAGCCTTTCCCTTAGGATCTAGAAGACAAAAGTTAGCATTCGTCGAGCTGAGTGATTGGCCACTTACCTGCAACGGACGCCCTCTTGAGGCTGGACATCGAGCAGCCTACCCGCCTGAAACGACAGGGATGGCAGGCCATCCCCATGGGCCCCCAGCACTGTGGCTGCCTTCTCTTCATGCACCATTCACATCTCTGGTCCCCTCTTCAAATGATGTCGCCTGGGGTTCGTCCACACACCTTCGCCGTCCCCACCACTGCATCCTTCGTCCCTACTACCTCCACCTCATCATCTTCGCTCGGGAACTCGACCTCATTGTCTTCATCTTCATCATCCCTGTCCTGGTCGTGATCCCCTCTGCTAAAAGCCTCCTCGTGGGCTCGCTGTTCGACTATCAGTAAATCTTTTGTGCTTGACTGACACACTCGACTTACCTTCCTCGCTGGGATCATGACCAACATATGGGCCTTCTCCTTGCCCTTCCTTGTAGGTGTCACTGCAGGTGACACGTCCATCGGCTCCCCACCGACCTCCTCCTTGTCCCCAGCGAGCTCCTCCCCTTCGCCCAGGACCCGAGATCCTCCAGCCTCCTTCTCCCTTGCCTCTCATTCCCAAACCTCTCGCTGTCTTTCCTCCTCCTCCTCTCGAGCTCGAGCTGCTGCCTCCACCCCCTCCTTCTCGGCCTGTTCTCGTGCTTGGATAGCTGTTTCCCATTGAGTGCACATATCATGTGCGGCCGTGAAGGCGGGCCCGTCTGCAGGCTCGACTCCAAGGCCCAGACCCTTGAGTGGCTCGGCACCCAAGGCCATCGTCAACGTGGCCTAAGGATCATTCAGAATAAGGAACAGACAGTAACGAGCGGACTTACCAGTCTCTGCCTCCACTCGAGGCACCACATCTCTTGCTCCTCGGGCATGTCCTCGTCAAGCGTTGCTAAGGCTGTGGCCTTGAGGGCCTCTGTTGCTGCTTGGAACTCGACCCGAGCTTGGGTGACCTCGGGCTTCTCGGTGATCATGCTGAAAAGTTCGAGGGACATGGCGAGGTGGATTAGGATGGATGGGAGAGTTGCTGTGGATTATTGGTTGTGGTAGAGGAGAGAACGATGGGAAAAGAACGAACACGTATGCGAAACAAGCCCTTATAATGAACACAATGGACTTTAGGCACGGTTAAGGGCCCTGACAACACAAGGCCCTAAATGCTTCCATGCTAACAATAGCAATTCTGCTTCCACAGGACCTCTCTCGCCCATGGCCCGTCTACCGGTCTTCATTGTCCTCATGTGACCTCATCTCGATGAATTTTCACTAAGTCCACAAATTCTCAATGCCCACTGACATCCTTGCTCTAGAGCCCTCATTCTATTTTGGGTTCTTCTCACCCCCTCACATACTTGCTCTCTCCCCAGCTATGCCCCCACGTGCCGGCTGCATCATCACAATTTCCATTATCCTATACACCTTCAAAAGTGTTGTTCAAACTATGCATGCCTGTCACTACCTTGCTTCCTCTTGCTGTTTCCCTTGCTGCTTCCCTCGCCCTCCTGTGCTCGTGCTCCTGATGTTTCACCTCGCATGGATCTCGCCCTGTCAGCCTCAGCCTGACTTTCCAGATTCGTGTAGGCTGCCTCTGCTGTGGCAATCACCTGGACTATGTCATATGGGATCTCCAACCGATTACCCTCTTCCTTCGCATCGCCCAACACTCTCAGCAAGGCCCCCTGGTCGTGTTATTTGTCAGCTTGGCCCAGCCTATTATTACACCTCGCTTACCATCCATATTTCCCATTCACAACACCATTCATCAGTCGATTTGATGGATGCTGTCGGTAACAACGTGTGTCCCCCAAGTAGGGGAGGAGCTATGGCACTGAGACGAATCAACTTGCATACTGCATGATTGAAGGCACTGGTGTGGTCCACAAGAGCAAACGAGCTCTTCTTGGGTTCGCTGGCCACATAGATTTGGACGAGATGAGACTGGTTAGGCATGTTGGGAGGTATGTTTGTGAAGGAGGCAGACAACACTTCGAGCACCAGGTGCATGCTTCTTATCTCATGCAACTTTGGCACCAGGTTCCTGGAGGACCTGTCACATGTTTTCAACTGGGATATCTAGGTGAGTACCGCTCAGCAAGCTCATATCTCACAACCCACTCATTCCATGCGAGATCCCATGACTCGCGCTGCTCCTCACTCCCACTTCATTGGACTTCAATGCCATTAGGCTTGAACATTCAGAGAGACTACAGGAGCCAGACTAGACTAGTTGCACTCGAGACTCATGTGCTCTTGGGTGTCGCACCAAGCGCACTGCCTCCTCACGCAGAACACGAGCTCTGGATTGAGCAACGCTGTCCCTTCTTCGGTTTCGCCCCAGACGAGCTCCATGCTACCTTTCAGTTCCACTAGCTCATCAGCAAACAACGACCTCCACTGCGGTGCCCCTGTCATCTCACACATTTCCCACTCAACTACCATCCCGGTATACAGGACCTCTCCACGTGCAATGAGCTTCACGTCCTCCATCCTCATACGGGCAACCTTCCCCTGCCCCTTGACACGTCGCACAAACATGAATAAGACCTTCTACGTGGACATTAGTATGGTGGTCCCTCAAGTGATGTAATCTGTGCAGCATACTGAGGCTATCTCCCAAGTATTGGCCCAAGCAGACACACCCTCTGCGAGCTTCACCAAGATTTTGGCCACAAGATTGAACCCGAGCAGATCAGGATTGCTGGACGGTTCAGCCATGACATGGTCTCCCATGTGCATGATGCACACCAGGACATAGTTTTGAGAAGACATGGTGTAGACTTTGGTGATTCAGTGTTATGACGAAGAGCTGAGGATTTGGGCACCACTTGACCAGATTTTTCCCCTTGTTATGCCCTGCATCAACCCCACTCTCATCCCCGTGCTCATCAGCCGAGCCCATGCACTCGCCTTCACCATGACCCTATTCACATGCCTGCTCCCGATTTCACATGCTCGCCCTCAGTATTCACATGCGCCCCCCCTCGCTCCCCACATGACTGACTGGGGACAGTCAGAGTCAAAGTACCCCCCAGATGTAGGGAACCAGCATTCCCTACACGTGTATCTCTACATGATAGCCCATACTGGCCTCCAGCTCACTCACAGGCCCTCGCCCACTCGCTCGCCCTCACACCCTCCATATCACTCGTACCCTACCCCTGCCAGTAAGTGATATACCACTTCTCTCTTTCTCTTTCCTTTCCTTCTCTCGACCACTATGATGCACTATGCTACAATACCCAACGGACTCAGTAGCATGACATAATCATGTTGAAAGAAACTTAGTCCTTCCCGGGTGTTAAGTGGTCAGGACAAAGGGATGAATGAAATGAAGGGTGCGATAAGTTCGACCCTAAAGGGATTCACTGGTGAGTGGAACCCTGGAAGGGTGAGTCCGTTGGTCTGAAGAATGGCAGGTTGAGAGATAGAAGAAACCCGGGTTCATCCCATGGTAAGTGAGCGGATAGCGGGTAAAGGAATAAAGGGCGGGTTGTGCTGCAGCAGGTTTGTCGTTGTTGTTCTTACTTGTGCTTGGACCTTAAGTGCGTGGTGACAGAAGATAAGATTCAAAAATGACTAAGTACAGACTTTTATAGTCTGGGCATACCCGTGACTGCGTCAAACAACATCAAAACATAAAGGATAAAGACCCGAGCGGGTCGGGTAACAGTATAAGGTTGATGATGGGTGAAGAATCTACATACATGGACGAATGGGGCTCATGGCCAAGACTTACCAACGCGTTGGAATGGACAAGGACAGACCCGGATGTTGGAGCAGGCAGGGATGTAGCGAGAGGAACTCTCTAACTCACCTGTGCTGAGGAGGATACTTGCT